>APFE030571225.1:0-31537 GCA_000404065.3 Pinus taeda
TATAAACTATAATATAAATATTATAAACTCAAATGATTAATAAACCCAAGGGTTTATTAATATCATAAAACAAGGGATTAATAAGCCTTATGAATTAAAATTATAAACCCAAATGATTAATAAACCACCAAATTTAAACTATAAATCCAAGGAATTATAGACCCAAAGGATCAATATTAAACCCAACCACATTAAACTCAAGGTATTAACATTAAAAGCAAGGGATTATAAAGTCAAGGAATCAATATTAAACCCTAATATTAAAGCCAATATTATAATCCTAATATTAAGCCTAATATAATAAACCCTAATATTAAAACTTAATATTATAAGCCCAATATGAAACACAATAGTTAAACGCTAATTTTAAACCATAATTTTGTAATGTTGTGATGCAATATTGAATAAATTGCAATGTAATGTACTATTGCAACAATGTTTGTCACAATGGGACATTGGATTGATTTGTTTACCATTTGAACGTCACGATATGGAACCCTTTTGTAGTGTCACAATGAGACGTTGAAAAAATTGAAATGTAATGTAACATTGTGACAATGATTGTCAGACAGGTTGTCACATTGCAACAAGTTTGTCACAAGGCAACGTTGGATGGATTATTGCACCATTCAAATGGCACAACATTAAACCCTAGTGTTAAACCAAATATTATAAACTCCAACATTATAAAAGAAAAATTATAAACACTCACATAAAACCCAATATTATGACCCTAGTATTAAACCCAATGTTATGAACCTTAATATTAAGCCTGAGATTATAAACCCTAATTTTCTATGTGGTTAATCAATATATTTTCACTTCAAAGATGCATAAATAATTGCATATAAAAGAGCATGTAACCATGAAATCATATCACATAAAAGGAGAAAAAATAAAATACAACTATGAGAAAGCAAAGAAACAAAACAACTTAATAACGAAGTTCACCAAATGTGGGTTATGTCTTTGGGCCCTGCTCAACATGGGTTGGCCTCTTTCATTTATATTCAACAAAATAAAATTACATACATGTACAAAAGACACCTTATACCTTTTCTCTCTCGGATGGTGTGAAAATGCACACCTCTACTAAATAAATGGGTTGCACCATTCAATTTTTGGAAAAAATTCACCAAAAATGAGTGTAAACTCACCCCTTTCTAGCACCGTCAAAATCTGGACCCTCGAGAATCTCAAAGATTCCCCAAAGATGCCCTCTTGTTGGTTGACTATAATTCTGTTGCTCAAATGAAAAATATGACTTCACCACTGTGTGCCTTGTGAAAATTTGTGTAAAATGAGTATAAAGTCACTCTCGTTCTTAAACTGTTAAAACTTGACACTTAGCGTATCTTTTAGATTCCACATTATTCCACAAAGATTCCTCTCTGCAATATGACTAAATATATGTTTCCTCTACATGTCTTTCTTCCCTTTCACTATTCGACCAACTATCGTCTTCGACATGTTGATTGTTATGTCATGCTTGTGACCTTATTCTAGTGATGTTGAACATTTTTGTTTGAGTTGTGTTCGTTATGTAAACATCTATCTCACTCACACATGATGTTGTAATCATTGTCATGAAAGTCTTGTCATGGGCTTCTGAAGGTCTATCTGAAGTCTCACACTTGTCGCTTTCACCAATAGATAGTCCTACAGTTAGTCACACTAAGCACATGTTGTCTTGTTGGTTCAGGATGTCTTATTAGCAAGTCATGTTGAGTGTGTGTTCGCAAGTTCATGTATACACGAGTTCACTTGCTCACACACTTAATCATTTTGCCGAAGATATATTGGTTAGGCAACCCTCCATCAGCTAGACCTCCACTAAGCCGAACTGCATAGTCTCAGCCCTCAGTTGTTGTGTGTGGAGCCTGATTATCTTCTTTATTTAGAAGTATCACCACATTAGACCCCAAATCGTAATGTGGGAGCAGTGCCACCCATAATATTTGCACTGCAAGGGGGGTCTAGGGAGATGGGGTAGCAATCTTTAGGAGCCCCCCCAGTGGGGGATCAGGGGCAGCACCCCCAAAGCTAAAAGTAGATGTAAAATTTCCTTGTAAAATTTTGTAATTTTGTAGTAAATTTGATCCATTCATTAGGTGGAGATCTGATTGTAGAAGTTATGTTTAATTTAGGGTTTTTTCCCTAGAAGGAAACCCCTCTCTATATATGAGGGAATTGTATTGTGTCTATGTAGATCTGTATTTTGAGTGATAAAGATAGAGGAGATTGTGTGAGAGCGAAGAGGAAATTACAACGGATCTGTTGTAAGTTGTATCTATTTTGTTTGCTGGTTATTTTAAAGGAAGGGCTCACTGTTTCCTGTGGACATGGCCTTGATTGGGTGAACCACATATATCTTTGTCTCTCTTGTTTTATTTGTTTTCTCTATTTATATTTCTGCAATATATTTTATGTGTCTCATTGCACTAGAATATATAATTTTCTAACATCAGTGACCAAGTACTGCTACCCAAGATTGAGCAGAGATTGAGGCTACTAATTAGGAATTATGAATTGCCTAATCCTAGAATTAACCTCGCTGACTATCACCCATAAGAATGTAGAAGTTGCCCAAGAATCCATCTCAATCTGTGTTTCCCACAAACCAATCCATTAAGCCTCCCGCTAGTCAACTGCAATGTTTGACTATGCAGTGACCCCTGTCTTCACTCCTCCCAAAAATTTCACGAAAGTTGTCAACATTCTTGCCTCCACTGAAGGAAGAAATTGTGCATACAAGAGGGAAAGGAACCTCTTCCCTATTACTACATTGTCTCGAAAAATTACACAGTTCTGTTAGTCAGTAGCCCTGCCAGCCGGCCTATTGCTCCTCCCAAAAATTGCACAATTTTCCTGAACTGTCCACCAGCTGCCTGACACCCCGCCTAGCCCATAAACTACGTGGACATGTTTAGCATGAATACCTCCCATTTCTTCATAGTTTTGGCCAACAAGCTACCACGACCTACTCCTAGCCTCCCTTGAAAATATCCATAGTTTTCACTTCGAGTGTCCTCTGTTGCCTGCACTGGCTTCCCGGGAAAATTTACATAGTTTTTCCTCTGAACTGAGATCGATCCCATAGAATGTCACTGCTATTCTGGATTGTTTATCACAGCCTCCCAATGACCTCTGCATAATTTTTCTTGGCAATGCCCTAGAGCCTTGCATCCTAACCTAACATGTGCTTTGCGATGTTTCAGAGCCTTTTCCTCTCTCCTAGTCACCTGCACCCGGAAAAGAAAGACAATGCATCATGGTAGACCAGGGGATTTCTAGATTTTATGTCATCTTGTCATGAGTGATTACAAAATCAGGTACATGGATGATACATGGTGAGATAATGAATAGAATGAAAAAGTAGTGCATGGTAAGAGAGTTGTTTGCAAATGGACGAACACACGAAGCGTACCAAGTAGTAAGTGAAGGAGACACATCCACTGGCACGAACTATCAAGTGAACACCAAGACCATTTAATACTTTGTGCACTCTTCCATGTGGAGGTGAAGCTACAGTACACCACGGGCACACTCATCATTAAGAAGCATAACAACGTGACATGAACAACACAACCAACATGTGCATATCTGCAACGTCATGTCGAGTTGTGTGATGAGTCGCCTCAGCCACATCACTACTTTTCGTAATAACTATGTAATCAATGTAATCTAATGTGGATGTCCAAGAGACCCACAATGAAGACAAAGAGTCATGTAAGTCGAATCGTCATGAGGGAAGTCAAACAATCACAAGAGTCAGTTTCAACCTTGGCTATATACACACCTCATTTGTACATGGAAAGCACTTTTTTCGCCTTCGCTCCTCCCACATAGCCATGGGAGTCGTTAGTCCTTTTCTTTGAGGAGAAAGCAGTGTCTCCAATGCCCCACTATCGGGGTTAGTTTTGTATGGTGTATGGATGTGTCTTGGAACTTTCACTTAATTCAGAAGCCTATTAAGAGGCCAACATGCTTTCACACATGTATTGTATTTGTTTGTAAGACTATTCTTTGGACACTTGTAATGTGTGTTTCTTTAACCTGTATTAAGAGAGTTGAACTATTTCGGTTTTTTTAGTGTATATGTTGTTGGAAATTTGTTGTATTAGTTGCTAGCATTGTCTCGCAAGTGTGGAATATTCCACCAAACACTCAATAGATTCATTCTTCTAAACTTTTTATAATGACCATCGCACTCATGTGGACTATTCCACTAGGTGTTGTACACGCTATCTATTCACTTTGTGTTTGTGACTCCCGCATCCGTGTGGACTACTCCATTGGAAGCTGCACCGATCCTGTTGTGTTGTGTGTCTCTAACAGACTTGGGACTTTTCCCTTTCGAATTAAGAGTCACTCTCTCCCTCACCCTCTACAGTGAAAGAATTTTGACACAACCGACACTAAGAACTCACCAGACACACTAACGTCGATGTTCGAATACTAAGTATACATACTCATGTGCTAACAAGAGAGAGCTAAGGCATATCTTTAAGATAATGGCAACTGGGCCATCATACTAGATGGGACTCGTATACCAAACTGTGTGAGGTCTAGTTGGGACTTCATACCAGGGAGATCCATCGAATGGTGGTAGGTCCAACACCATTAACGGGTGGTTGTTAAGAGGATTTTCAAATATCTTCAAGGTACAACAGAATATGGGTTATGGTATGCTTGGAGTGAAGACATCATTTCAAGGCCTACACTGATGCAAATTGGGATGGAAGTCCTAATGTCAAGAAAAGTACTTCAGGTGCAACCTTCTTTTTCGATGACTTCTTGGTATCATGGGTTAGTAAAAAATAGGGCTTCATCTCT
Source organism: Pinus taeda (assembly GCA_000404065.3). Lineage (NCBI taxonomy): Eukaryota > Viridiplantae > Streptophyta > Pinopsida > Pinales > Pinaceae > Pinus > Pinus taeda. Next base: position 4,837 of record APFE030571225.1, read on the forward strand.
CTATTGATTGTTGAATCAGTGTTATGAAACCAGCTCACAAAAAGATAGAAAAGAGAAATAAATGCCTTAGAATTGAGCCTCTTTGAGGGGGAAACCTCCTTTACATTACACAAATGAACAATTATTCAATGATACAAATGACAAGACCTCCTTTCTATATATCAGAGTCTAAGGGGTCATAATATAATCAGAGCCGACATAACAATAATAATGTAAGGGTACAATAATAACAATAGTGGGCTTCTATGGGGCACAATAATAACAACATGGGGACTACATGGGCACAACAAAATAAGGGGGTTGTACTAATAACAATAGGGGTTACCCTAGTAGTATAGGGACCTTACATGCCCCTCTCCTTCACAAAGTGTTCTCCTCAAAGCTTGAGTAGTTCTTGATGCTTTTGTATAAAATTCTTGTCCTCCCATGTGGAATCTTCAGCGGGTAAGTTCTTCCACTTCATGAGATACTCTGAAATTGATTGATTTCATAGTTGTCGGGTTCTTGTTTCTGTGACTGATCCAGGTTCCAATATGATTTTTCCTTCCTTGTCAAGTTCTAGCAATATTATTTGAACTGGGATCTTCTGCAACATTTGAATGGGTGGTCACACTTCTTCGTCTTTCTTCCATTCATCCCTTGCTTCCTTTATCCAATCTTGTTGGATAATAGAAATAGCACAAAACAATGCTTCCACATCCTCATCCTTTCTTGAGAGTGCATCTGCAACAACATTTTGTTTCCTTTTTTGTAGATGATTTCAAAGTCATAACCCAACATATTTGTGACCCATTTTTTATGTTCTTCTAAATATAATCTTTGTTCTAAAAGGTATTTAAGATTATCATGATCCATTTTTACATTGAAGTGTCTTCCCATTAGGTAAGTTCGCCATTTCTTAAATGCATGTAGTATTTCCAACATTTCCTTATCATAAATAGCTTACTTGAGATGTAGCTATAAAAATACCCAATTTCCTACATCAAAACTTCTTTCACTGCGATGTTGATATGCTTGTTGTTTCATTCGATTCTACACCAAAGTGGCATTCTCCTTTAAAAGTTGGAGAACTTGTTGTTGATGCTTGATGTGATATTTCATTGCTTTAATATTTTTCTTCTTCATATGTCCTTCTATCTTGAGAGTTTGAGGAGTGGTAATTTCTTCCAATGCATTACAAGACATGGTCGCATTCATTTCTTGATGCTCAATTTGATCTTTCACTTCTTGAACAGTTTTCTTCTTGATATGTCCTTCGATATTGATAGTTTAAGAAGTGGTAATTCTGACCAATGCATTATAAGATATGGTCGGATTCATTTTTTTCTTTCTCAATGTGATATTTTACTTCTTCGACCTTTTTCTTCTTAATATGTCCTACCTTGAGAGTTCGAGGAGTGGTAATTCTTGCCAATGCTTTACAATGTATGGCTGGATTCATTTATTTTTTCTCTGGGATTGGTTCCTTGTATATATCCTCTTCTTTGGTGTTTCTTGATCCTTTTCTTCCTCCTCTTCATAATCTATGTAAAATAATTTCTTCTCAACACACATATGCCCTTTAGTGTATTTTCTATCACAATTGTAACAAAGACCTTTTTCTCTTTTTTCTTCCAATTTTTGTGGTGTAAACCATGTAAGTTGTGGAAGGCTAGGAGAAAAAACACTTCTATAATTATAGTTGTGAGTGGTGGGATTCCTTATTTCAATAATTTTGCTTTCAAATTTTCTTGCCAACTTGAATGCCTTCTCTAATGAATCAGGTTCCCAAAGATGAACCTCATGTTGAATTTTATCCTTTAAAGTCCCTATGAAGACATCAATCCTTTGCTTCTATGGAATATCATTTACCCTTATATTTGATTTTTGAAAGTCCTCATTGTGCTCTGCCATTGAACACTTTTGTTTGAGATTTATCAATTGGCTAAAGAAGGTGTTGCTATTTGTATCCTCATAATGTGCTATCATTTCCTTCATGAAAATTAACCAAATAACAAGTGGTTTATGAGAACAAAGCCCTTTATACCATAAAAATTGATCTGGTTCTAAATATGAAGATGCAATACATACCTTTTCTAATAGTTTCACCTCATGCATATCAAAATATTGTTCCATATATAGTATCCAATTTACCGGATCCTTGCCATCAAACTTCCTCATATCGCTTTTTCTTGATTTTAGGAGCTTGATATTGAAACAACTATAAATCTATAATTTTAGATCTTTAAGCTCTTAAATTTAGGCCTATGACAGTAGTGTGAGTCCTGTTTCTAACCCTGCAATTATGATCTCAATTGGATTCCAGAAGAAAGAGTTATTCCCAATCTCTAGCGATGACCTAATTATAGATTAGTTCAGTAGAGTGAACTTGTACGACGTGCCACGCATCACTATTTCAACCTCAAGTTCTGCAAATGATACCCAACAAACTTTAATCCATCTTGTTTCTTTCACTTTTTACGAAATTTGAATACGATGCTCAGAGGGAGAGTCAGGATGATTTTCCCAAGGTCACCTGTTTAATATGTAATTGGGGAGCCTCCAGACCATAACTATATTGGATTGTATCTCTTAAAATATAACAAAACAAGATCTAAAATTCGAGCCCTAGCTTCACTAGGATTTCAGATAAAATGGGTTTTAATTTCAGAGTCTGAGACTTTGTAGAAAAATAATTATAGTGAATCGTCCATGATGACCTATTTGAGATTGAATTCTGGAGCTTCCAAAAACTCTAACTTCCTCAGATCAGATCTCCGAAAATATAGCAAGACAAGATCTAAACTTCGAACTTGAGGTTCAGCTCACTTTCATCTCAAATGGGTTTTTTGTTAGCTTCTGAAACACCGCAGAAAATTAGTTATAACAAAATTTCCATGATGATCTGTTTGGAGCAGTGAAACCCAAAAATCCAAGGCTCTGATACCAAATGTTATGAAACCAGCTCACGAAAGATAGAAAAGAGAGATAAACACCTTATAATTCAACCTCTTCAAGGGGGAAACATCCTTTACATTACACAAATGAAAAATTCTACGATGATACAAATGACAAGACATCGTTTCTATATATAGGAGTCTAAGGGGTCATAATATAATTAGAGCCGACATAACAATAATAATGTAAGGGCATAATAACAACAATAGTGGGCTTCTATGGGGCACAATAATAACAATATGGGGACTACATGGGCACAACAATATAATAAGGGGTTGTACTAATAACAATAGGGATTATCCTAGTAGTATATGGACCTAACAAGTAGAATATATTGTTGTTGCAGCTTGTTATACACAAATTATTTGGATGAAGCAGAACTTAAAGGACATATACGTAGAGCTATCTAATCTCATTCCAATAATGTGTGACAACATGAGTGCAATCAGCATCTCAAAAAATCTAGTCACACATTCGAGAGCCAAGCATATTCCCATCATGTATCACTTATTGAGGGAACAAGTTGCAACCAACACTGTTAAACTTATGTATGTCCCCACTAAAGAGAAACCGCTAGATATATTTACCAAGCTACTTGCAAGAGAACCCTTTGAGTATCTCAGGCAATAGATAGGAGTTGTCACTCCTCCCTCTAAATGACTTCATATTTGTAGGAGGTGGCAATTAGTCAACAAGAGGAACTCATGGGAGAGTATTTTTCATTGGTTTAGGGGCAGTGCAAGTGAAGTTTTCTTTGCCACTGATGTCAAAGGGGGAGAAATTTGGCATCATTGGAGTAGATCATGCTTGAGGGGGAGTCTTTAGGGTTTCCATTAATGCCAAAGGGAGAGATTGTTGGACATTTTATGGTATGAAGGTGGATGGTTGAGCAAGTGTTGGCCTTGATGTTAAAAACGGCTCCGCCTAATGATGAGGGTTCATGCCTTGGTGTTTGTGATGATATGCAATGTAGAGACTTTGGAGCCATATTTTGAGGCAGCATATGGCCTCAATGGCTAATCAAACTCCTTTCATTCGAAATTTCTCTAGAAGAGCTCTCCAGCAGTATGCGAAATTCCAAAAATGGTCTTGTTGTTCAGAGGATATTGCCTACTTGAGTTCAGGGAAATTCAAGCCTTACGCAATGAGGAATATCATAGATCAAAGGTCTTAGTGATCACATGATTCAAGGCTCAGTGCACGGCGGAAGTGAATCGTAGCTTAACGATTTTTGATATCACATATTGGAGGTCCCATCATATCAAGGGTTGGAGGATGGAAAATCAGGGGAGCAACGCAAAAACACGTTATGGTATGCAATTTGTGATATCACATATCAGAGGTCCCGACAATCAACACATAGTGGTGCCTCGGTGATCAAGATTTCAGGAGTGGCACTGGATTGAAGCTTCAAGTGTTAAATCACAGGGAGAGCCAAAAATGGTTTTACAAACAAAGTAGCTACAAAACCAAGAAGGGTGAGGCCATTTCTCTCTCCTCTAAGAGGATTCCTGGAGGTGTCTGGTTGGCTTTGAGAAGGATAGATTGTAGCATCAGAGAATCTTCGATGAGGACACATGGCAACGTTTCATTAGTTCCAATAATGTGAGGTAGTTTTTGACATTACCATGACATCATGATAGAGAGGGGCATGAGGCAGGTTGTTTTGGGGTTTTCAAAGGCCTAATGGGCATATCTGACTAACACATTTCACTAGTTGAAAAACTCCACATGGCATGTGATGACATCACTTCGACAATCGACAATCAACGATCCTTCGTGGTTGGCATAGTGCAAACATAAATAATTCTCTGATAAATGGACTCCTAGGGTATGAAGCATTGCTTTTATGAAACAAATGTATAAGGGGCCAACAAAGGAAATGTAGCCCCTGTCAAGGGTCTGGAGGCCTTAGCACCTCAAGGATGAGCCCTCAGACTTAACCCTTAGTTCAATGGAGAAAAATACAAAGATAAACTTATACATAAGGGGTTGAGGACTATCATAGGTCATTGTTTTTGTATGTCTTTTATGCATAAAAGCATTGATATGGAAAAGGCTTCGATAGTGTTCTATAATAAAATTTCATCGATATAACAGGAATACCAAGGTGTTATAAAGATATATGAATTAGTAGTTGTGGGCTTGAATGTAGTTCACTATGGTTTATGACTGAAGAACTCTTGTGCATGCATTGTAAAGATAAATGAAAAACAGAGGTCTCATGAGAATGTCCAACTAAGTCTTTGTGAGCCATAATTGATCATGCGGATATTTTGTGAAATACGTAAGGAGAGCCGAGATTTATTACACAACATGGAGTTCCTGCAATGTGACAGAGAAGTGATCATCGCCTATTCCTCTGATACTTAATGTAGCAAAAACACAGGGGGAGTGTGTTTCAACAAAAGAATGGGGAGCCATGCCAGTAGTACAAATTTAGATTGATTGGATGATGACAGTGAGTACATTGAGCCAAGTGCATCACAGGAACAAAATTTTGAACCTCCATTGAGCAAAGTGGGAGTGTGAGCAGATGTGAGAGGAGGCAAGAGCATAGTTTTTGCCTAAGATATAGGTGCAGAGTGTTGCAAGGGTAGTGTTGTGTTGAAAACAGTGGATAGCCTTGAGAAGAGATAGAATAACACAAATAAAGTAGCAAGAGGAAGACTGCCACAAGTTTTCAGAAAGAAAAGTGTATAAATTTCATCTGCAAACAACCATTAGATGGTATTTTACTTGTAATATTAGATGCCTCTATTTTTAGTTTGAAAATTATATGAAAAGGTAGAGTAGTGGTAGTGACATGTTGGTTCCTCAATACTTAAGGGGTTTGTGCCTCTTGGCAAGTTGGTGATTTTTGAAAATAAGGGGGTTGGTGCCTCCAATAAGTGGGTGCTCACAAAAAAACATATCTAATTAATTTGCAGCTTAAATTACATCATAAAACAAACAACAAATTGGTGGTTTTTTCCCTCTAGGTTTCCACGTGAAAACATTGTGTAAAATGTATGCTTTACATGAGATTTTTTTTTGAGTCTGTGTATCTAAAATTTTAGTAATTTACCAGTTAATGAATGAATTCTCTCATATAAGAAAGTACAATAAGAAAATAAAAGTAATAGTTTCTTAAATTGTTGATTCACCCCCCCCCCCCCCCCCCCCCCCCACCTAACAATTCCTTATTCCAACAGAAACTACAAAATTTGTGTATTAAAATTCCTCTTCTCCAAGCTATCATAGATATACTTATTTACGCTAAAACTCTCAAAGATCTATGTGTCAAGAAACCTGGAAGAAAACCAAAAGACCCTCCTACAATCCATATCCTTGGGAAACCTTTTGATCTTATTTTAGGAAAACAGGTACCAATCAAATATGATGATCTCAAAAACTCTATGGTCACCGTTAAGATTCAGGGACTTATATTTCCAAATACTCTATTGGACATAGGAGTTGTTGTAAATATCATAACACTTGAAACTTGTGCCCTCCTTCGAATAAGCATGTTAAAACCAATCCCAACCATGCTGGAGGTAGATGACAAATCCGTCAAAAAGACAGAAGGAACCCTCAATGATATTATCATCTTTGTGGATTCCTAGGAGTATCTAGTAGATTTTTTGGTTTTTAACCCTAAAAATAAGCTAGAAGGACAATCTCTCATACTAGCAGATCATGGCTTATAAATGTTGACACGTACATTGGGTGTCGGACTAGAAGAATGACTATTGCCAAAGGAACTACCATTAAGAACCTTATTATATACCCACCTCCTAAACACAACATGTTATGTAATAATCTTAAGTGGCTTCCTCCTGAATATGAAGAAGGAAAACTATGTTCTCCCTTTACCATCTAAAAAGACCTTATTTTGAAGAGTCAAATTGATGATGACATAATCAATGGTCTTATCAGCCATTCCTCCACCATAGGACATCTGACATGTCAGATGTTGAAAGTCATGGTCGATAATGAAGCCCAAGGTGATCCAATGGAGGAGTCAAATAATGATCACATACCTACCACTGCAGTCCATAACAATATTCCTGTTGAGAATGAACTAGGAAAAAAATCAAGTATTAATTATGTCTTGATGACCTTCGGCGTGAGAAACTGTTCCAGATCCTTCAAAAAATATAAACAATCCTTTACTTGTGATTATGTAGACATGAAGGGCATTGATCCACAAGAATGTAACATTTACATTGAAAAATATGCTCAAGCTATTCATTAACCACAAAGGAGATTGAATCCACATCTTAGGGACATAGTGAAGTAAGAAATCCAAAAATTACTTGATGTCAAATTTATACACCCTATATCTGATAGCCAGTGGGCTTCACCATTGGTGGTAGTCCTTAAAAGGAATGGGGAATGTAGGATTTGAATATATTATAGATGTTAGGTCCCTATACTAATAGTGTAACCCCTTCTTGTCATTAGTGCAACCCCCTTATTGTATTATTATGCCCATATAGTCCCCATGTTGCTATTATTATGCCCCATAGAAGCCCACTATTGTTATTGTTGTGCCCCTACAATATCAATTTTATGTATGCTCTTATTGTATTGGGACCCCTTAGAATCCTATATATAGAAAGGAGGCATTGTCATTTGTATCATCCAAGAATTGTTCATTTGTGTAATGTAAAGGAGGTTTCCCCCTCGAAGAGGTTGATTTTTAAGTCATCGATCTATCTTTTCTATCTTTTTGTGAGCTGGTTTCATAACATTTGGTATCAAAGCTTTGGATTCGAGGGTTTCGCTACTCCAAATAGGTCATTGTGGAATTTTCGCTAAATTTTTCGCTACGAATTTTTAGAAGATAAAAAAAAACTCATTTCAGCCGAAATTGTTCTAAACCTCATGTACAAATTTCAAATCTTGTCTCACCATATTTTCATATATATGATTTGAGTAACTTAAGGATTTTGCAAGCTCCAGAATTCCATATCAAACAGCTAATCGTGGAATTTTAACTATAATTTTGTTACTATGAAGTTTCAAACTTTGAAATTAAAATCTATTTGAGTTGAAATCTTGGTTAAGCTCGGGCCCAAATTTCAGATCATGTTTTGCTATATTTTCAAAGATATGGTCCAATAAATGTAGGGTCTTTGCAGGCTCCCAAATTACATCCCAAATAGGTGACCTTGGGAAAGTCGTCATAACTTTCTCTCTAAGCATCAGATTACAATTTCGTTAGAAGTTATAGAAAGAGGATGGATTGTACTTCTGTTTATATTGTTTTTAGGTCCTAAGGTTCAAACAGTGACATGTGGCACTTTGTACAATTTTGATCTACTGAAAAAGTATATAATGAGGTCATCTTGGGAGATTGGGCATAACTATTTCTTGGAGAATCCAAAGTTGATCAGACTTGTGGCATTGGAAGGAGGATGCAGAGAGCTACCTCAGGTCCCAATTCCAGATCTTAGAGATCCAAACTTTCAGATATGTAATAGATTCAAGGTCGAGATCGTAAAAGAAAGAAAAATAATGACTCGAATCAAGAAAATGGAAACATCTATTAATCAAAATTGGATGGATGATTTGAAGAATGTGATCAAAGCTAAGATAAATAGCTTTGTCTATGCCATGGAAGCTGATATCAATGGTATGGAAGCATATTGGAAGAAAGTTGTGGAGGAATTAAAGAAACACATCGAAGGTTTCAGGGAAGGTGGGACAAAGCTGCTACAAGAAAGGCCTCCTAATGGTGAAAAGGTAGTAGAGGAAACTCATGACGAGAAGAAAAGTAATGTTAATCATGATTTCATAAAATATAACATTAGATTGAAGACCCAACATAGTCCAAATATAGGTATGACAACGTTTGATGGCAAGGATCCCGTAACATGGATACTATATATGGAAAAATATTTTGATCTACATAATGTGAAAAACACACAAAAATTAGCCATTACATCTTTATATTTAGAACCGAATCAGTTTGTATAGTATAGAGTGATTATTTCTTGTAAAAAAACTTGTCACCTAGTCAATTTTCACGGAGGAAATGATAGCAAATTATGAGGATACAAAGAGAAACACCTTCTTTAGCGAATTGATAAAATCTCAAACAAAAGGGTTCAATGGCATAACACATTGAGGACTTCCAAAAATTGAATATAAGGGTAAATGATATTCCAAAGAAGCATAGGATTGAAGTCTTCATAAGGAATTTCAATGATAACATCTAACATGAGGTTCACCTTTGGGAACCTGATTCATTGGAGAAGGCATACAAGATGGGAAGAAAAATTGAAAGCAAATTTATGGAAACAAGGAAGCCTACCACTCATAACTATAAAGATGAACTATTTTTTTTCCTAGCTTTTCACGACCTACAAGGTTGACACCAATACAATTGGAGGAAAAAAGAGCAAAAGGAATTTCTTAAAATTTTGATAGAAAATACACTAAAGGCCATAAGTGTGCTGGGAAGAAATTAATTTGCATAGATGGGGAAGAGGAGAAATAAAAGGAACAAGAAATGTCAAAAGAAGAGGATATACACTAGGAACCAATCCGAGAGAAAGAAGAAATGTATCTGACCATATCTTGTAATCCATTGACATAAATTACCACTCCTAAAACTCTCAACATAGAAGGGCATATCAAGAAGAAAAAGATAATAGTGTTGATTGCTTCAGGTAGTACCCATAATTTTATTCATTGTAAGATAGCAAAGGAATTGTATTGCTTCCTATATCCAGCACCAGAGTGTCAAGAATGGTTGCAAATGGAGGAACCATAAGTTTCTCTGGAAAGTGCCATAATATCAAGCTATCAATGGGAGAATATGTCTTGAATAGTCCAATGCTTTCCATTCCAATGGGTGGTGAAGATGTTGTACTAGGAGTCCAATGGCTACAATATTTGGGTACGATAGCTTTTAATTTTCAAGAAATTTTCTTGAAAATTTTTTGGGAAGGAAAGGAAGTTGAATTGAGTGGTACTTCAAGGAAGTCGGGAAAGATAATAAACTCTAACAGCATGAAAAATCGTGTAAAGAAAGAACAACGGGGTGTAATTGCACAATTATGTTCACTAGAGGTTCCCACATCGAAATCATCTATTTCTCCAAATATTCAAAATGTTTTGCACAATCATTCCAAGGTATTTGAGACCCCCAAAGGCCTCCCACCTAGTCGTGATCATGATCATGCTATTCATTTGATTCCAAGAAGTGTTCCCCCAAACTTTAGGCCTTATAGATATCCATATGCCCAAAAGAGTGAAATTGAATGCATGGTTGCATAAATGCTAGAGGTTTGTATAATTCAACATAGTCAAAGTTCTTTCTCTACTCCAGTGGTATTGGTACACAAGAAGGATGGATCATGGCACATATGTCCATATTATAGGGAGCTCAACAAGCTTACTATTAAAGATAAATTTTCCATTCCTATCATTTGCGAATTATTGGATGAATTACATGGAGCAATTTACTTTACCAATTTGGATCATCGTTCAAGATATCCTCAAATCAAAATGAAGACGGAAGACATTCCAAAAAAAACATTTAGAACTCATGAGGGTCATTATGAATTTTTGGTCATGCCTTTTGGCCTTACCAATTTAACTTCTACATTTCAAGGTTTGATGAATTCCATTTTCAAGCCCTTCCTTAGAAAATTTGTGTTAGTAGTTTTTGGTGATATACTAATCTATAACAAGTCCTGGAAGGATCATATTCAATATTTTGGCAAGGCACTCAAACTACTGGAGGAGAAATAATTATATGCAAAAAGCTCCAAATGTTTCTTTGGAGTAAAAGATGTGGAATATTTGGGTACTTTGTTAGCTCATAGCTCATCTTATCATCCTCAAATTCATGGGAAAACTAAGATAGTTGACAAATGTTTGGAAGGATATCTTCATTTCTTTGTATCTGATAAATAGACACAATGGGTGAAGTGGTTTCCTCTGGCTGAATGGTCATATAACACTTCCTTCCACACTACAACACAAATGACCCCATTTATGGCACTTTATGGATATCATCCACCATCCATCACATCATCTTTAAAAGAAAATTCTAAGGTTCAGGCAGTGGAAGATCACATCGTGCATCAACAACAATTTCTCAAACTCTTAAAGTATAACCTTTCTTTGGCACAAAATAGAATGAAACAACAGGAAAATCAACATCGCAGCAAAAGAAGCTTGTTGTAGGTGACTAGGTATTTCTACGACTACAACCATACAAACAAATGTCCTTCAAGAAAGCTAAGAAGGATAATAAATTATCACCAAATTATTATGGTCCGTACAAGGTGTTACAAAATATTGGTATTATGGCATACAAATTTGAGTTTCCCGCATCTTCCCAAGTGCACCTAGTTTTCCATGTTTCATGCTTAAAGAAGGTTGTAAGTGAGAAGATCTCAGTTCAAACAATATTTTGAGAACTTGACGAGGAAGTAAAAATGATATTGGAATAGAAGCAATCACCAAAACAAGAAATCAACAACTATGAAATCGATCAATTTTAGAGTATCTCATCAAGTGGAAGAACTTACCCGTTGAAGATTCCACATGGGAGGATGACAATTTTATATAGAAGAATCTAGAACTACTTAAGCATTGAGAACAACACTTTTTGAAGGATAGGGGCATGTTAGATCACTATACTACCAGTGTAACCACTTATTGTTATTAGTGCAACCCCCTTATTGTATTATTGTGCCCATATAGTCCCCATGTTGTTATTATTATGCCCCACAGAAGCCCATTATTGTTATTGTTTTGCCCCTACAATATTATTGTTATGTAGGCTCTAATTGTATTCGGACCCCTTAGACTCTGATAAATAGAAAGGAGGTATTGTCATTTGTATCATCTAGGAATTTTTCATTTGTGTAATGTATAGGATGTTGCCCCCTCGAAGAGGCTGATTTTAAAGTCATTGATCTATCTTTTCTATCTTTTTGTGAGCTGGTTTCATAACAATAGAAAACTAAATAAGGGCACATAGAAAGATCATTTTCTACTCACGTTTGTAGACCAAGTCCTTGATACACTTGCTAGGAAGAAATAATTTTCCTTCCTATATGAATTCGGTGGATATAATCAAATTCATATTTCTCCTGAGGATCAAGAGAAAACTATGTTCACTTGTCCATGGGAAATATTTGCATACAAAGTTTTACCATTTGGGATGTGTAATGCACCAGCCACTTTTTAGAGGGAAATTATAAGCATATTTTATAATTTAACCAATATGGACTTGAGCTTTATATGGATGATTTCACTCCTTATGGTAATGAATTTGATGAAGATTTGGATAATTTGGAAAAGGTTATTGTACAATGTATAACTACTAGACTATGCCTTAGCAATGAGAAATTCCATATGTTGATGATAGAGGGTGTAGTCCTGGAACACTTTATTTATACTACACGTATTCAAATAGATCCAACTAAAATCGAGGTAATACTTAAAGTCCTTGTTCCTCATACACCAAGAAAGGCACGTAGCATTTTTATTTATGTCGGATACTATCTTCGTTTCATAGCACATTTTTCAAAAATTGCAACATTGCTATATGAATTAACTAGACATGTAGAGTTCGAATGGATTCCTAAGTTTGATATTGTTTTTGTAGAGTTGAAGAAACTAGTCTCAACAATACATGTGCTGCGGGGACTAGATTGGAGTCTGGCATTCCATATATCTTCAAACGCATCTAATAAAACAATAGGGGCAGTTATGGGACAAGAAGAGGATAACAAACCTTATGCAATTTATTATATCAACAAAAATGTAACACCTACAAAATTAAACTACACTATGACAGAAAATGAATTTCTGGTTGTTGTCTATGATACAAATAAACCGTGTTATTATATATCAGGTATCCAATTTTTTTGTATACTGATCATTTTGTTATTCAATATTTACCCAATAAACATGTTGCCAATTTCAGAGTAACTCACTAGTTACTATTGTTACAACAATTGGACATCATTATAAAGGATAGACCAAGAAAGAAAAACCATGTTGCAATTTCATGTCAAGAATTCCACTTGCAACCGATTCTTCACCAGGGGAATATTGATTCCCCGATGAACATTTGTTTGTCGTGACTATCAAAACACCATGGTATGCTAATTTTGGAAATTATTTGGTGGTTGGAAAACTGCCATCGCACTTGTCACCCCTAGAAAAGAAACACATTATTGATCATGATGCTTGATTCTCATGAATAGATGACTATCTCTTCTATACAAGGGAAAATATCCAAGTTGGTAGATGCATTAGAGAGGATGAAGTCTATGATATCCTTAGGGATTTCCATGATGAACACTATCGAGGTCATTTTACTGACCACATGACTGTGCATAAAGTATTGCAAATGGGTTATTTTTGGCCTACGATATTCAAAGATGCCAACAAATATGCCCACAATTGCGATAGCTATCAAAGGATAGGTCATCCCGTTTAGGCCGACGAAATCCATCTCCAGCTACATCTTGTATTACAACCATTTGAGAGGTGGGAAATGAACTTTGTAGGCGCCATTAGTCCATGTTCGAATAAAAAATCACACGTTCTAGTCTGCATAAACTATGTAACAAACTGGGCGAAGGAAGTAGAACTCTCCAGATGCACAAAAGAGGTATTCATCAACTTTCTATTTGAATTGTTTGTCTATTGTGGTTTTCCTTGAGAACTTGTAACTAATGGAGGATCATAGTTTATGGCCCATAAAATCTCTTCCACTTTGCAAAAGTATCATATCAAGCATAAAATCACTTCCCCTTACCATCCACAAGCAAATGGTCAAGTGGAAAGCACAAATAAAGTCTTGGATGAGATCCTAACTAAGACATTATCTACAAATCACTAAGACTAAGGCTTCAAACTCTCTGAATCCTTGTGGGCTTATTGGATCACTTGGTGAAATGCTGCTAGATCTTCACATTATCATCTTCTATTTGGTAAGGATCCTTTTTTCAATTGAATTTGAGGTTAAGACTCTTATAACTTCTCAAGAATTTAGTCTATATCTTTTATAAGCATAGAAACAATACCTGCAACCACCCAAAAAAATCAACGAAATGTGCCTTGCACCTCGCTAACATACAACTATATTCCAGAAACAAAGTACTAAGTGGCACAATCATTTGATTAAAAATAAGACCTTTAGAACGGGGATTGGGCATTGTTATACGATTCCATATTCCATGAATTTTGAAGTAAGCTTCAAATGAGGTGGTTGGGTCCTTACGAAGTCAGAAAAATTTATGATAATGGGACAATATGCCTTACTATGATTGATGACTCTAGAATTTCTATCCTTGTTAGTGGTCACCAATTTCGTTTGTACCACCAAACACTTACAAGAGAGTCCTTCTTTCATGAAATCAATAATGATGAAAACTTGCAGCTTGTAGCTGAGTGGGGGAATATCCCCATGACCATGATCAGGTAAACCTTCTTCAAAAATCCTTTATTTCCATGTACATAATGTCAATGATATTTATTTTCTTCATTTTGGCAAAAAATCATGAACATTCTATTATAGAAATGTTGCTTCTACGAAGTTACTACCATTGTTGTGCCTAAATTATAATGTTTCTTCTTCAATTGTTGTTTCCTTAGTCACGACATCATTATCACAGTTTTTCTTTCCTTAATCATAGCACCATTATCAAATTTTTTGTTTCCTTAGTCACATCACCATTATCACAGTTGTTATTTCCTTAGTCACAACACCATTATCACAGTTGTTGTTTCATTAGTCGCAACACCATTATCATGGTTGTTGTTTCCTTAGTCACAATCATCTTTTCCTTAGAAACGATTATGGTTTCCATAGATGTGATGATTATTTATGACTTTTTTTCCAATTTCTTTGTTTTTTTGGGATAATGAACACTTTAAGCCCTTTTACAATATGATGGTTGAATAACTAGTTTGTTTAATGTTTATCGTATGATGATTTAATTTTAAAATCAAAACTTCTTTTAAAGATGATTTTATTATATGGGATTTTGAATCTCCTAAAATTCTCAATTCTCTGATTCTGTAAGAAATTCATAAAGTTCTCATTATACATTCCTTTTATCAGCAATTAAGGGGTCATCTCCCACTCCAATTTTTAAAACAATTCAAAAAATTCTTTTGAATAAATTATTTTTTGAGAACAAGATTAGCCAACTAAAAATTAGTTGTTATAAAAAAATGTATGTCATCCCTAACTCTTAAGGATTTGATGTGCCACCTCGTCTATTAAGTAATCTTTTATGATTAACAAAAAAATCATAGTATAAAACTAATAAAAATAAAAAGTCGGCGGAGGATAGCAGGTCTAAGTACAAGCTGAACTACCATGATTATATGACCTAGTGAAGTGACATTACCACTTCTCGTCACCAAGTTAGGGTAATGGCCTTCAGTCTTAAGGCCGAAGGACAACATGTCTCATCACGATTTGACTTGTTCACTTTATTAACTCATTTGAATGGAATTGTTATTAACTGGTTACCACAACAAAACAATGGCCTTCTATAGATATTTAACAAAATTTAAATAAACTTATAGCGATGAATTTATTTCTAATACATGTGACACTGACATCTCAATGGGTCAAAATCCAACACTGTCAAGGTTATGGATGTCTATTGGCAATAGTGGACATGCACATGGTATCAATTCTAATTTAAATACTACAATCTAGTTAGTTATATTGTCTCCCCAAGATCAATAATCATCAAAGGAAAATCGTTAGATTTGTTAAAACATGCTATGGAGTACTATTAAGATACCTCCTATAAAGTGATGATGTTTATTGTTAATGAGAACTAATAATAATTGTATATATCAGGGATAAAGGTTGTGGGACATTTGAAAAACCAACCTTTTTATCATCCTTCTTTATTAGCTCCTATTTAGTTTTCTTTATGCGGTAATCCTTAATTGAAGAAAGCTTACAACCATCCATTGTTTTTAAATATCCCTATGCCTTTATTGCTTGTGAAATTAACATTTGGTTATCGTGATGATTTTCGTCATTATTGCACTTTATTATTGATGATTGACCTAATGATTATTTTCCATGTTATAGATATTTCTCATCCTCTGCCACCAATTTTTACAGTTGTTTTCCCATTCTTAATCAATATTATTTTATCCTCTAATTATGAAAAAAAAAATCAAATCATCAAAATTGATCAACGGCCATGGCCGACCCTCAAATTATATTGGGGGTTAGAAGGTGTTGTTACATGTTATGTTTATGAATTTCCAAGAAGGGTCTATTGCATGTTATGTTCGTTGAATTTCCATATTTTGTGGAGTGTTGTTTCCATATTATACTTTGAGTTATGATGTTTCCATTTGTAAATTGTTCCTTATTGAATAACTAATTATGGTAGGTGATGTTATCACTCAGGTGGTTCCCTTTGACTCCTAAGGGAATACGACCGAGGTAACCAAAAACCAATCTTTGGACTGTAGGTCCTAGCCTACCAGCAGTCAGAGAGGGCTCTCTCTTTGGATTTTAACTTTGTTTAAGGGATAATTTTACGCTAGATATGATGCACATGGGTTTTGATTTGGTTTAGTGGGATGGTTGATCTAATCAAGCAGAGTTGGCATGCAAAGTGTAAGAAGTTCAAACCATTGGGCATGGAGTCATGAATGTGAACTGAAGGGTGTGTTTTCTTTGGTAGAGGAAGGGAATATGGAGCAGGATAGCTACACATGGCACAATGATTTATGCTGGAACAAGGATGAAATGGAGGTCAGGGAATGAGAGGCACTTAAGGATCTATCATCCAGCTAAAGAGGGAAAGTGGATGAAAGCTGAATAGGGCAATGAAGAATTCCCAGACAGCATTCATATAATGAAGGGACTAGCTTAAACATGCGCAATTAAGAATGCATATTCATCACTAATTCAGAGGAAAACATGGAAAAGTTACACGAATTGAGCACAGAGGGCATGAAAACCAATTCTGATCTATTCTTTTTTCCTGCAACTTAGATTATGATATATATATGGTACAGCTATGTATAAACTGATAAACAAGGGGAGGAAAGACTTATTGAACCGTGAGAAAGCATGAGAATTCCATACCAATTTCTTCAGCCATTAAAAGCAGAACCAACCAGTTCAGATGCAAGCATTCCAACAATCTTTGATTACAGAAGTTCTTAATTTATATAATGCAACTCTCAAAATGAGAGATCAACCAAACAACCCACCAACCCTTATTACATTGTTCAGGGCTATATTTATAGGCAAAATATCTACAAGAAAGATCTGCTAGAAGATCTCAGGAATTAAATGCAGTTAACCTAACCTCTCTTGCAAGTAATGAAAAATATCTATCTAATGTTGCGCTGGGGGCAACTGCTTCAAAAAATGAGGCTATCTATCTTTTGTTGTTATGCGCTGGCCATTCATCATAACTGCACATCGATCTCTGTTCCACTGCCCTTGAGTGGCTTTATTGTGCATTAACTGTGGTCTGTGAGCCTTAAGTGGCTTCACCTCTTCCTTATGGTCGATATGATACTCTTTTCCACTTCACTGATACTCTTTAATTGAACCTGGGCTTCTTCTTTTCTCTGACATGCTTAAAACTGTTAAATCGCCCCTTTTCTGCCCTTTCGAGGCAAAAAATAACTGCTGAAAAATGAGGTTTTCCATTTTGGCCTATTTCCCATAGCGATGCACGATTAGCGCTAAGCTCTAATTGCACATCGAAAGCTACCTCAGAATTTGATTCCGGGCCTCCTAAGCATCGATTTCACACTTGCGCGCTTTCCTTTCAGCAGATGACATCAGCAGTATGACGGGTGATGTCAGCAGTGGGACCGAGTACAGATGATGACGCCAGCAAGGTGACGTGGTAGGGTGACGTGGCAAGGTGACGTGGTAGGGTGACGTGGCAAGGTGACGTGTTGCTTACGTCATGCAGGGGGGGAGCGGTGTGGTGACGTGGTGCTTACGTCACGCAGGGGGAAGCAGTATGCAGTTTCGGGTGCCCGCTTTTGGGCAGAAGCGGTTTCAGAGGAGAGGGCTCCGCCACAGCCGGGAGGGCGATGCGTGGTAGGAGTACGATGGGAAAACCGCCCATCTCCCGGACGCTAACCCTCGACACATCGGGGCAGGAAAAGGCCCACCCATCGTAGATCTTAGGGCGTGGGAAATCGGACGGCCGGTGGGACAAGTAAGGCGGTGGAAGGTTAGGGACGGTGCCCGCGCGTTGTTTTATTGATTATTTAATTCAGGGGGGGGCGGGAACTTTAATAAAGTGGGTTTTTTCAATTGGGTTTGTGAGTTATGTGCGCCGGTTAACCATTAATAATGCAGGTGGAGGGGAGGGTTAGGTTTATAGATGAGAGCGGGGGTCCAGGGCTAGTACTCCAACTAGGGGTTAAAGTAATTCCGATTTTAAGACGCATAAGGGTTTATATTAGCCCCAAATGGACCAATATCTCCCAAACCATGTTACATAGCTATAGTGCTATAGGGTGGGATAAGTAATATTTTTGGGATTTTATATAGTTTTCACATAGTAGGGGATAGGGGAATGACTTAGGGAGCTAAATAATAAAATTAGGAGTTAGTATGACTTGGTGGAGTGAAAATGTAAGGAAATGATGGATTGTGTAAAGATTATTTTTACACAAGAAATGTGGCTTCTTTTCATTGAGGAAAGTCAAAGCTTGACTTCACATTCCACACAAATGAGCTTAAAGTAGGACTTGTTGGGCAGATCCCAAGGTCCTCAAGGGGATGTTAGTAATGATTACTAGGGGAATGGAGGGGAAGTTAGTCATGCTTCCACTATTGTACCATCAAGTCACTGCCTGGTGCCAATGCCATAAATGAGATGAGTCCTTCTTGACAAGACCACAAGTGTTTACCTATCTGCTTCTGCAACCTCAAACTACCTACCTAGCCTAATACACATAACATTTTTTCTTCTTTTGGTTTGGGTGTACTTGAATTAGCAAACCCAGCTTTTCAACTTTTTCTTTTAACTGGCCTCCTATCTACATCTACACTTATTTCATCCAGGGGCTTAGGTTAGGCTTTTGAGCACCCTTGCTTCTCTACCTATCTAAGAATCTGCCAAGATTAAGCTGTTTAGACATACCATGATTCTCTATATTCTACAACAGGAAATTGAAACCTAGGGAGACCAAGATTAAGCTGTTTGGACCTCCCTTTAACTGAAAATTCTTCAAAAATGGAACTTTTGCAGCATGAAAAGGATGAACATTTTTGGCACTTCCACTGTCAATCATGAAAAATGAATACCTGCTATGAGTAGGAGGCTAATAGGGGCTCCACTAGGGGATTGCCTTTCCTTGTGAAAGGCCAAGAACAGCAGGTCAGAATGCCTTGATCTTCAATTGTTGTTGTACTCTAAAAACTTTCCTTTGCTGGTTGTTTTATTTATGACATGACAGCAGACTTGAAGAGCTTAGGGCCTTCACTTCAGTCTTCAACTGCAGAAAGCTTACTATCCAAACAGAAAACTGAAATCCTACCTACCTACTCTAACCAGCACTTACTTCTCTGTTAGGTGAAATGAAATAACCAATGCAGCCACTTAAGTATTATAAGAATGAACGAGCTTTGTTGCTTGTTCTTGATGGCGAGAAAAACTGAGATCTTGCAATCTGATATGGCTTTTTTAATCTTTGAGAAGATCAGAAAACTATTGACCTTCTTTGCTTAAACAAGAAACTGTACAAAAGGGTCCCGCAACATATATGCATTATTGCTGGGCTGAATTGAAGAACTGTACAAACGTTTGGGATCACTATCATGTCTTGGAATAGGGAGATTATCAACATTTTGATATTGAGGCACACATCTTGCTAATGGAGAAGAGCACTTCTTTACTTCATCATACACCCTATCAGGACATGAATCATATACACCATGAAATGATATTTGCAATTCATTACAAACAAACTCATATGGCCCTTGACTGATCTGTGTGGGCTGCTCCTCTTCTTCTTTGAAAAACTCAGATGGCTGAAAACAAAGATGTAGGGGATCCACTTGTATCACTTGGTCATGAACAGCTGCTTTCGAACTTTCCTCAATCTGATATTCGATGGCCCTTTGGGGCTGCAAAGTTGGAGGCAATATATTTTGAACATTGATTTGGGCTTCTTCCAGGTGATCAATATCAATACTTGTTGATGCTGGATTATTAACTGAATGATATTTCTCCTTCATAAATTGAAAAGAATCAACACAGAAAGGTAAGGTTCCTTCACTAAAATCAAAATTTTTTGCGCTTTCCAGCTTTACTTCATAGCTGAGATAGGCATGTTGATCATTGATTTTAGGCTGCTGATCCTGAATTGTGCTTTCTACCAAAATAGGCTCTGACTCCTCTGCAAGGCTAATTCGGTCATTAGGCTCATCATCATCATCATACTCATCGTACTTTGGCAAGCAGCTGAAAGAAGAGAAGCTGTTATATTCATATAGTATATCAGGAGACTGCTCCATCATGTATGGCTGTACGAATATGTCATCTTTTTTGTGGTAGGTTTGTTCATGAATTTCATTACTTTCCTCTTGCAAAACAAATGTGTTCTGGTGCTCTAAACATTCCACCTTGATTGTGATCATTTGCTCTGACCTTTGTAATAGACCATGAAGTTTTTCTTCTTGCTCTGCTTTGTGCTTTTCCTCCCTGATTTTCAGATTTGCCTCTATGTCTGCTGCCATGTCCTGCATTTGTTTCATAGTGGGGGGGCTCCTTTCTCTTAAACGGAATTCTATTTCTGGGTCAAAATCTCTTGGATAATGCAGTAGATCTAAATCAGGGGGAGGTCTAATATTCAAAGGCAGAGAATGATAAACTTGATTGAATCGATCATGAAATTGTTGAACAGATTCATTTGGACTTCTTTTTAACTGACTATATTCTTCAATGAGCAAGATGAAATTAAGTTTGATCATCCATCTATCAAGGAAGAGTTTGGAAAACTGCTGAAGATTAGAAATGCTAGCCTCAGGCAATGCTTTAAACCAAGTCCTAACTTCGCTTTGCAAAGAAAGGGCAAATAGCCTGATACTAACATCCTCATCCTCCAGTTCAAATATATTAAGATAGTCTTCAAAGGCTTGGATATGCTTTTGGGCAGTGATACCATTCTGTCCATCAAATCTTGGGAGATACTCAGGATGATCTTTGGGCAGAGGATTAAGCATGGGAGGCAAAACAAGAGGCTTATATCTGTCAGGAACTTTACAAGGCATGGGATTATGTACAGGGATTGGCTCAATGGGCTCAACATGAACAAGGATAGAATGATTGGATTTGACATTTGTTTCCTCCTTGGCTGTATGATGATTCACAGCAACATTTAAAGGTTGTTGTTGTAATGTGCAAGGAGGCCTTTCAACAACATTTTCAAAAGGCAAATCATGAAAATTTAATTTAAATCATTTTTAAAATACAATATACACAACAAAATTTTATGGAAGAGAAAGAACATGACCTGTTGGATAGTAATCCAGGTCAAAAGCCTGATCTTCTCATATATTTCTCTTGGGTTCATTTCTCCAGTGGAGTCTTTATTATGAGGATTATGTGGAGTCACCAAGTGGATAGGTAAATTGATTTTGAAAGGCCTGATCTTCGTCCACCACACAGATCAGGACTTAATATGCAATAAGAATAAAAAAAAAAAATTAGGTTTTTGAGATTTTTTTGATTTTTTGTGATTTTTCAAAACAAGTTTAGGACTTATTCGAAAGGCAAACTAATCAAAAATGGGGATTTATAGTAATGAACAGATGATTGCTCCACATTGGAGTCGCCATTATGTTATCACTTAGGTTGTTCCCTTTGACTCCTAAGGGAATACGACCGAGGTAACCACAAACCAATCTTTGGACTGTAGGTCCTAGCCTACCAGCAGTCAGAGAGGGCTCTCTCTTTGGAATTTAACTTTGTTTAAGGGATGATTTTACGCTAGATATGATGCACATGGGTTTTGATTTGGTTTAGTGGGATGGTTGATCTAATCAAGCAAACTTGGCATGCAAAGTGTAAGAAGTTCAAACCATTGGGCATGGAGTCATGAATGTGAACTGAAGGGTGTGTTTTCTTTGGTAGAAGAAGGGAATATGGAGCAGGATAGCTACACATGGCACAATGATTTATGTTGTAACAAGGATGAAATGGAGGTCAGGGAATGAGAGGCACTTAAGGATCTCTCATCCAGCCAAAGAGGGAAAGTGGAAGAAAGCTGAATAGGGAAGTGAAGAATTCCCAAACAACATTCATATAATGAAGGGACTAGCTTAAACATGCGTAATTAAGAATGCATATTCATCACTAATTCAGAGGAAAACATAGAAAAGTTACACGAATTGAGCACAAAGGGCATGAAAACCAGTTCTGATCTATTCTATTTTTCCTGCAACTTAGATTATGATATATATATGGTACAGCTATGTATAAACTGATAAACAAGGGGAGGAAAGACTTATTGAACCGTGAGCAAGCACGAGAATTCCATACCAATTTCTTCAGCCATTAAAAGCACAACCAACCAGTTCAGGTGCAAGCATTCCAACAATCTTTGATTACAGAAGTTCTTAATTTTTACAGTGCAACTCTCAAAATGAGAGATCAACCAAACAACCCACCAACCCTTATTACATTGTTCAAGGCTGTATTTATAGGAAAAATATCTATAAAAAAATATGCTAGAAGATCTCAAGAATTAAATGTAGTTAACCTAACTTTTCTTGCAAGTAATGAAAAATATATATCTAATGCTGTGCTCGGGGCAGCTACTTCAAAAAATGAGGCTATCTGTCTTTTTCTATTATGCGTTGGCCATTCATCATAACTATGCATCGGTCTCTGTTCTACTGCCCTTTAGTGGCTTTACTGTGCATTAACTGTGGTCTGAGAGCCTTAAGTGGCTTCACCACTTCCTTATGGTCGATCTGATACTCTTTGCCGCTTTACTGATACTCTTTAATTGAACCTGGGCTTCTTCTTTTCTCTGATATGGTTAAAACTGTCAAATCGCCCCTTTTCTACCCTTTCGAGGCAAAAATAACTGCTGAAAAATGAGGTTTTCCATTTTGGCCTATTTCCTGTAGCGATGCGCGATTAGCGCTAAGCGCTAATCGCGCATTGAAAACTGCCTCAGAATTTGATTCAGGGGCCTCCTAAGCATCGATTTCGCACTTGCGCGCTTTCCTTTCGGTGGATGACATTAGCGGTATGGTGGGTGACGTTAGTAGTGGGACCCAGTATGGATGATGACGTCAGCAGGGTGATGTGGAAGGGTGATGTGGCAGGGTGACGTGCTGCTTACATCACGCAGGGGGGAGCGGTGTGGTGACGTGGTGCTTACGTCACGAAGGGAGAAACAGTATGCGGTTTCGGGCGCACCGCTTTTGGGCAGAAGCAGTTTCGGAGGAGAGGGCTCCGCCACAGCTGGGAGGGCGACGCGTGGCAAGAGTATGACGAGAAAATCACCCATCTCCCAGACGCTAACCCTCGGCACATTGGGGCAGGAAAAGGCCCGTCCACCGTAGATCTTGGGGCATGAGCAATCGAACGGCTGGCGAGACAGGTAAGGCGGCGGAAGGTTAGGGACGACGCCTGCGCGTCGTTTTATTGATTATTTAATTCGGCAGGGGGGGGGGAACTTTAATAAAGTGGATTTTTTCAATTGGGTTTGCGGGTTATGTGCACTGGTTAACCATTAATAATGCAGGTGGAGGGGAGGGTTAGGTTTATAGATGAGAGCGGGGGTCCAGGGCTATTACTCCAACCAGGGGTTAAAGTAATTCAGGTTTTAAGACATAGAAGGGTTTATATTAGTCCCAAATGGACCAATATCTCCCAAAACATGTTACATAGCTATAGTGCTATAGGGTGGGATAAGTAATATTTTTGGGATTTTATATAGTTTTCACATAGTAGGGGATAGGGGAATGACTTAGGGAGCTAAATAATAAAATTAGGAGTTAGTATGACTTGGTGGAGTGAAAATGTAAGGGAAATGATGGATTGTGTAAAGATTATTTTTACACAAGAAATGTGTCTTCTTTTCATTAAAGAAAGTCAAAGCTTGACTTGACATTCCACACAAATGAGCTGAAAGCAAGACTTGTTGGGCAGATCCCAAGGTCCTCAAGGGGATGTTAGTAATGATTATTGGGGGAATGAAGGGGAAGTTAGTCATGCTTCCACTGTTGTACCATCAAGTCACTGCCTGGTGCCAATGCCATAAATGAGATGAGTCCTTCTTGACAAGACCACAAGTGTTTACCAATCTACTTCTGCAACCTCAAACTACCTACCCAGCCTAATACACCTAACATTTTTTCTTCTTTTGGTTTGGGTGTACTTGAATTAGCAAACCCAGCTTTTCAACTTTTTATTTTAACTGGCCTCCTATCTACATATACACTTATTTCATCCAGAGGCTTAGGTTAGGCTTTTGAGCACCCTTGCTTCTCTACCTATCTAAGAATCTGCCAAGATTAAGCTGTTTGACAGACCATGATTCTCTATATTCTACAACAGGAAATTAAAACTTAGGGAGACCAAGATTAATCTGTTTGGACCTCCCTTTAACTGAAAATTCTTCAAAAATGGAACTTTTGCAGCATGAAAAGGATGAACATTTTTGGCACTTCCACTGTCAATCATGAAAAATGAATACCTGCTATGAGAAGGAAGCTAACAGGTGAAGCCATGAACCAACGCAATTGCAGGCCACGGAGGAGGCACATAGTATTTTAAATTGGGTAGGATGGTTTGATTATTTTGGATGATTGCAAGGATTTGAAAATGAAGTTACACTCAAATTCATGTAGAATTTGAATGCAGTGTTAGAAATGGTAAAGAATGTGCAGATACAAGTGAATAAATAATAGTAGAGGTAATAGGCCTCTTGTCAGAATGGGAGAAATGGTATGAAGTCCATACGTCACTAAATAATGCATACCTTCTATTTTTGAACCTTGGAGAAGAACAAGTCAAGAAAGGGAAAGGGTATAACCCAAATCACTTCCAAAACATTGGAAAGAGTTATAAGGAATTATTCAATGGTACAACACTTGCGATGAAAGGTATGATGTAATGTGGGATTTTCATCTTAATTTAGTGGTGTTTCTTAGACAAAAGGTAGTCTTGAAACTTCTTATTTTATGCATTCACTGTTATATGAAACTGTTGGTAGGTTAAGAAGGTCTAAAGATCAATTTTTAGGTGTTAGCCATCGTGGACTCATTAAATTTCTAGTTGTGAGTTTTATTCAAATACAACAAAGTTGGGATGGATTTTTAGGAAACCTTAGGGGTGAGCAAGGAATTCCCTTAGGAGTTGAAGCAATTGCTGGGACATTTAGAAATATTACAAATGATAATGAGTCAGAAGAGAGAGATAGAAAAACCAACCAAAATGGAACCTCAATAATAGGATACTTTTCACAAGAAGTTGTGGAACTTAAAACTCCAACTCCTCAAAAACTTTGTAGAGTAGAGAAACAATTTGCATCCTTTTTTGCCACTTTTCCCAAAAAGAGGAGAAGGTCAACTAGACTAGTTAAAATACAATAGGGACAAAGTTCCTCAAACCCCATTGAGATGTCAACCATATAATATTTAATTCAAGAGCTTTCTAATGAGGAAGGGACTCAACAAAATACCTCTGAAGAAAACTTGGCTCGGGATTCATTGGTCCTGGATCAATCCAATTTATTCCAAGATGAAAAGGAAATAGAGGTGGCCCAAGAATTAGAAGCATTGAGAAATTTATTAGAAGCAATGAACTTAGGTGAACTAGTATCCATTACAATGGAGGAGCTTACAACTCATTTAGGTGGCCCTCTTAATTCCAATCAGAATAACTCACCTAATTCCTCAGCTGCAACTCCTCCTATTGGATATCCTCAACCATCATTCTAGAGCGATTTGATGATTCAGAAGCTATTTCCACTCAAGAACATTCTAGGGATTTTTCTTCCACTAAATTAGAGTCCTCTTCTCTAGAAGACATGGCTCCATAATTTCCTAATAAAGACCTCATTGATGTAAGCTGGGAGCTTAATGTTGCTCCTTCAAGTAGACCTCATATTGACCTGATTGATAGAGTGCGAAAGGAATTTGGTAACTCACCTATTGACCCTCTAGCGGTTAATTCTGCTGAAAAAGTTACTATTGAAGATTATGAAGTAACAACCTCTGTTTCTCCTCCTCTTGCTTAAACCATTTTGGCAAAATATTTTTCTCGAAGAACTAGAGATACAAAAGTCATGAAGCATAAAGAAAAATGATTTTTTTTTAAGTAAGTTATTATATTAAGGAAAGAAAATGATAGATTACAGAGGAAATTCAAACAATTGAGAAAATGGTTACAAGATAGCAGACAATTTCGTGAGGGTCATGAAAAGAAAGTTGTAAAACAACTTGGAATTGGTGATAGGAAGAAAGAAGCCTAGAATGTTCAAACTGAGACTGATCTTTTACCTATACCCATTGAAGCATGTTTTCAGACTAATTTTGCATCCAGCCTTATTAAAAAAGAAGTTCAAATTGATCCTCCACCTATTTTTATTGAAGTTAAGATTCAAACTAATCTTGTACCTACTCTAATTGAAATAAGAGCACAAACAGATGTTGTACCCCCTTATTCCCCATTGATTGTATATGTTGGCATTATGAGACAAGTGTTTTCCTTGATGGAAAATCACTCAGATGATAAATTATAGTGCAGCAAAGTTATTT
>APFE030571232.1:4378-15564 GCA_000404065.3 Pinus taeda
TTTTAAATCGACGGATGAGATTAAGAGCTGTCTTGATCCTCATCGACGGTCGAGATCATTTCAACATGGATCACTCGAACTAGCCGTTGGGATCATTTCCTTTATATAGGGTTTTAGGAGGTCATTTCAGATCATCTGATCTGTGAGTCAAAGACTGAAGAGCTCTCTTGTAAATCTGTTTCTGGTTAATAAAGAAGACTTTGGGGTCCATATCTTGATGGTGTTACTCTCTTGGAATGCTGTGAGATTGCTTTATTTTCTGTACATGTTATTTTCAGCTGTTAATAATAGCTTTTTTTGTAGAGTATTGTGAGCACAGGTATCTTGCTCACTTGCTAGGGTTTGGGTGTTGTTAGGGTTTCTGAAGTAATGGCAGGTATCTCCATTACTTCCTGAGATCTAGCAGCATTTTGGCCCTCTTTATTGATGGTTGTTTTGAGCTGTGCAGAAGACATTTTCTGGAGGAAACTTTGTGGGCGTTTGGGGAAGTTCTTGGCTGAACCAGCCAACTCCCACAAGCATTTTTCGCTGAGCCCAGCTGGATTTGATTCCGGGTCTATCATTCAGTTTATTTTTTAAGTTTGCATGAGAGATTTTTCTGAAGTTTTTCACAGTGAAAGACTGAAAATCCATATTTCTTTGAATATTTTTCTGAGTTTATTGTTAGATCTGGCTGTTAAGGGGCCAAATCTGTAAATTATTTAAATGTTCTAGGGTTTCAATTTTTTTTTTTTTTTTTACTTAGGGTTTTGTCTTCCTGTACATATTATTTTTGGATGTCCCATTACAGGTTACAGGTGCTAATGGTTGAGAAATTTTCAGGGTTCTATCAAGCAAATTTGAGCAGTGAATTTTAAATATTGATCTGGTGGAGGGTTTCAATTGCTTTTCTGGGCATCCTGGGCAACCTGCTCCCTTCTCACGTTGTTTCTGTCTGCTCCGGCATCTGCATATTCAAACTCCATCCGTTCTTCATATCACCTGCACACAAAAAAAAAAAAACAAGTCGATTTCGTTGATGTATATGAGCGTGGGCATCAAAACGAATTTAAAGAAAATCCTCTGATATGAAAGCGAGTTTCACTCAGAGTTGTTGACAATCTTCGTTTTCAATAGCCTATCTGTGTGTCATTATTTTCTGCCGCCGTCCTACACAAGCCCATCGAGAACGTTCCAAGTCTGTCGTCGTATCTGTAAAGCTTTGCGGGCTAGGACTGTCACAACCTCAGCCAATGAAATGAAAAATCGACCGCGGGCTCTTTTCTCCTGCATATGGCAAATACGCTAAGTATAATCAGGTGTGTCTCCTGCTTTAAGTTTTATTCCGTGCAGCATCGAACAAATCTTCACGCCCTAATCAACCTGCAACAGAAAAAAATGTAAGCTTAATCTTTACCCTGCAGAGTGAGCGTGGCAAATTTTTTTTATGCGTGGATGTTTTCGGGTTGCCTGCGGTAGATTAGAACTAAAAACGTTTTCTTCATTCCCATCCATTCGATTTTCCGATTAGCGTTGGGCTGGTTCTATCCGTCTGCGTTTGGGATATTGTCGTCTTTTCTTTTGCCTGGCGTGGCCATTTCCTTTGCGTCGATATTTCAGGTTGCCGTAGATTAAATTTTCAAATCGGTTTCTTCCTCTTCGATTTTCTTCTTTTTGGTTTAGCGTAAGTCTTAGCATAGGTTTGGGCTTGATTTTTCAAATTTATTTTTTTTTGGGTGAAGTCGTATGTCTTATTTGTTTTAGTTTTATGTTAAATTGAATTTCACAAAAAGGAGGTCACGTTTTAGATGTTAGGGTTAGGGTTTTAGTTTAAGTTTAATTTTAGGATTTTAAGATTTTTTTTTTTTTTAACTTTATGTATAATGTGTTCGATTTAGATTTTAAATTTTGTTTAGTCTAAAATAGATTTAATTTAAAATTTTTGATTTTATTTTGTTATAAAAAATAAAAATAAATAAAAAATACAAAATACAAAAAAAAATGTTTTAAGTTAGGTTTTTTTTGAAAATTTATTTAAGATTTAGTTTTAATTTTTGTTAAATAATAATATAAAAAATAAAAAATAAAATAATAATAATAAATAAGAATAAATAAAAAAAAAAAAAAAAAAAAAAAAAATTCAATAAAAATTTTTTAAGGATTTTAATTTTAGTTCTATAATTTTGGTTTCTAAGTTTTTCTCAAAAAAAAAAAAAATATAATTTAATTTTAAGTTAGGGCTTTTAAATTTTTATTTAGGATTAGTTTTATTTTTTTGTCTTTTTTCCTTTAAAAATATAATTACAAAAATCATAAAAATATATAAAATAAAAAATCAAATAAAATTTTTTCTTTTTTTTGGGCT
Organism: Pinus taeda; assembly: GCA_000404065.3. Taxonomy (NCBI): domain Eukaryota; kingdom Viridiplantae; phylum Streptophyta; class Pinopsida; order Pinales; family Pinaceae; genus Pinus; species Pinus taeda. Next base: position 6,723 of record APFE030571232.1, read on the forward strand.
TAGGATTGAATCTTTAATTTTGTTAAAATTTTGTCAGAAAATATAAAAGTTCATCGTGGAAAAATATTTTTTTGCCGGATTTCAGTGATTTTCATGCTTTATCTTTCACGCTGATTTTTGAATTTCTCAAGTCAAGATACGAAATCAATATCCAGTTAATGGTTTACGATTCCCGTGGTTATCCGAAGCATTCACCTTTTATTTTCAGTTGCTGGATATCGTTTTGGTCATGTAATTTCACTGATGACAAATGGTTGCTGGTCACGGTTTATGTCCCTATATCATTTAACAAGCAATCACTTTAATAACAAATCTCTTAAGGCACTGGTCTGCTCACTAATCAAATCATTTTTTTTGAATCGTGTCTCGTGTCTCCCAACCAACTGGTCGACAGTTGGTCTTCAACATCTCACAGGGTCTACCCCCCTTAGCCGCGGGAGACAGGCTTAAACGGAGGGATTGGGGATCAGAGTGACAGCCCCCGGTCTGAGCGTTGTCGTGTCAATCTGCGCGACAACAGGCAGCATCGCAGGCTGCGAGGTATTGATAAGTGCGTGTAGCAACATGCGCGCAGAGTCAAACCACGGACCACTTGAAATCATCAGACACCTCTAGGGTGCGGAAACCTGGTTCTAGCACCCTCCCATACTACTTCGGGTGAGACCTCAGTCTGCACTCCACGGAATGTTGATGAAAGGGATAGTAGTACCGGGATTGTTTGGCTAAAACACCTCTGAACTTGGGTCAGGCCCCTACAAGCAACCATGGTTGGAAGCCAAGTCTTGCTGGAGAAAGGGCCGAGGCCCTGTGCTAGTTGGCCGCTCCAAAATATTGGACAACGACGTGAAAAGAGGGTTGTTTCAGGGCTAGTTTTGGAGGTTGAGATTGTGGGAAGGGAGCTGAGGGTAGAGGTAAGGTTTGTTGTTGTCTAAGCGCTACGTTGAGGGTTGGAACCTCTGTTTTGGGGGTCGAGGAGGAAAGTAGCTAGGCCGAGTTCATGAGGGGCAAGGACGCTACTGTTAGAGGTTGTTTGGGGCACTCTTAGAGGATTGTCTCATGGTTTTAGGGTTGTTGTGCAAGGCCGCATGCCATAGCACATAGCTAGGGTTGCGTAAGGGGTGTTTAAGGGGATATACCCACCCTAGAGTGCAACATAGCAAGGGAGAAGGCCTACTAAGGTGTGTCGCAACCCTTTAAGGGCCTTGTTTGGTGATTGTTAGAGGATTTAGGGCTGCAACAAGTGCCCTAACTAGGTGTCATGAATAACAAGGTACAAACACGTGCAACAATGTTTTTGGAGGGATGTTGGGTTAAAGATGTTGACCAAAGCATGGATCAGTTTATGGGCAGCTTGAGGAGGCCTTAAGGGTTGTTTGGAGGAGCTCACGTGGACTGTTGGGTAGCCTTCCAAGCAACCATGGGGACATAAGGCACATTAGATTGGAAGGAAAGAGGACAACAACAAGGAGTGTCGCAGATGTTCACTTGATGACAGTTGGATAGATGTCCTAGGAGAGGACAAGTTGTTGGGGCCTATATTTGTGCAATAGCTCCTCTATTGCAGAGCAAAGGGAAGATGTGGCAGAAGTCTGTGGGCAACTGTGTAAGAATCTCCTAGGTGTGAGGATGCCCTAACTAGGTGTAGATGCTACAACGTGGACATGGTCTCTCGTGGACTGTTGGAGGGCAGCGTGAGAGAAGAGCAAGTGTGGACAAGATTGGGCACTCATGGTTTGTTGGAGGACATCGTGATAGTGTCCAAGTTGGAACCCGGTGAGAAACACCTTGATGGAAAAAGGTAGTTGCGAGATAGGCAGTTGATGAGCTCAAGGGTCTGATCAACTAGGAGTAATTTGTGGAGCCCGAGACTTGTGTGTCGAGAAGGACATCTACAACAGAAGATGGGCTGTTCTCCTAGCCCGTGTTCATTGTGGGAGATAGACATCTTGTAGTGATAGGTGGCAACCCTTTGTGCCCTATGTTGGTCTTCATCAATGCAAAGCAGGAAGACCATAGTGGGATGAAGTCCTTGAGTAGTTGAGGAGCAACAGTGGAAAGTTGAGAATTGTTCACAAGTGGAGCTATGAACGAATCGACGAGAGTCTCGATGTGTTGTGGCCTTAATGGACTAAGGCACAACTAGAGAGCAGATTGGATAACTAAGATTCAGTGGCCAAATGGACTTGGAGCATTAATAGAGGCAGGAGCTATAGATTAGGAGACGAAGGACTGGGCAGGTACATGGTACGACTGAGGGGAGCTGAGAGAGTCGACTTCGTTAGCCAGATGGTCAGAGTATCTTGTTGAGGGTAGACTGGTCATCGATGGACTGACACCAAGCCCCAATTTGCATCTTGTACTAGTGGATGCATGAGGGCCATTATCCCTGGTACGGGAGCCCTAGACTATTGTATTATATGTCGTTTAATATAACAAAGTTGGGTTAAAAACTGTAAAAAGTTGTCTATATTTTGTGCATGTGTGATTTATTGTTGTTTATATTCTGTTGTCTAAAGTAGTATCGTTGAGATTCTTGGTTTGGAAGTGTAAGAGATTTTAAGATTCTATCCTAGATCCAAGATCCAAGATTGCGGAAATTCAACATGGTATTTGAGTGTATCTGAGCTACTTTGAGGGACAGTGAATCAGAGCGTGCACAACGAAGCAACTCAAAGGGAGTTGTGGGTGTCTAGATCATGGAGCAAAGGGTTCAGTTAAAGACATGGAGATGTGGTCTTGATTGGCTTTGCAACTAGATTGGCTGGGAGTTCTGGTGGATCGACGATGAGCCCAGTGAACAACAGTTTGTTGTAGGGCAGGTTGTTGATCATGGACTTGTATTGATTTTCCATGGATGCTTGGGACAACTCGAGGGTTTCTTTCGCTTGGACGAGATCAAGTTGACTGAGATGGCTTCATGTGATGGACTACAGGTTGGCAGGCTAGAGTCTTCATCGGATCGTGGTGTTGCATATCTGAGATTGGAGGGATTTGCACGAGTGGTATTTGATCTAGGAGGATGAGTGCTTGCAGGACTGAGCCAATGGAGATCATTTAGGCTCATGGGGAGTCTAACCTCAGAGGTAGCAACCTTATGAAGGTTTGGGATCTTCAGGTTCAGATGCGATGAGGCAACGACACTATCGAGATTTCTGGATTCATCTATAGGGTATGCTGCAGTGATGAGTTCCAGATGGGTTAGTGTTGTCGCCGAATGATGGTTACTTCCTAGTCTTGGAACTACCTCCCTCGCTAAGAGGGAGTGTTGATTTTTGTGTAGCTTGGGTGGTACTCCAAGCCCTAGGGTTCAGGGTTTGAAGGGAAAAGTGCCACAAGGGTCACTTGTGGGCTTGGAACCCAAGCATGGGGTTTTGCACCCATCGGGATTTGGGCCAAATCTATGACGAATTTGAGCTTTGAGAAAATTTTAGGTGATAGAGCTTGGCGTGTTGGTTCCAACACTCCAAAGATCAATCAAATCAGAGCTTTAGAAACGAAGTTATGAATTTTTGAAGTTGACAATTAATTATGGGCAGTGAAAGTCATGTAGGCTTGAGGAACTCGTCCAAGAGACATGTCCCTTCAAATGAATTAGTGGAGCCCTCTTTATGTGTATATATAGAGGTGGAGTGGAGTCATTCTAATCATCCATTTATGTGCAACATTCTCCTTGGAGGAGAGCTCGTTGGAGAGATTATCTTTGTGCCCTAGCCGCAACAAAGAAATGGTGGACACTAGCAAAGGTAAGGGTCTGTGTCAAGGGTTTTTTCAGGTGACTGAGATCTAGTGGGAAGCCAAGTCTTGCTGAAGGAAGGGATGAGGCCCTGTGCTAGTATGCCGCACCAAAAAAATAGACAACGAGGTGAAAAGAGGGTTGTTTTAGGGCTAGTTCTGGAGGTCGAGATTGCAGGAAGGGAGCCGAGGGCAGAGGTAAGGTCTATTGCTGTTTGAGGGTTGCATTGAGGGTTGGAACCTTTGTTTTGAGGGTCGAGGAGGATAGCAGCTAGGCCGAGTTCATGAGGGGAAAGGATGTTGTTGTTAGAATTTGTTTGGGGTACTGTTAGAGGATTATCTCACGATTTTAGGGCTATTGTGCTAGGCTGCGGGCCATAGCACACAGCTAGGGCTGCGTAACGGGTGTTTAAGGGGATATACCCACCCTAGAGTGTAGCGTGCCAAGGGAGAAGGCCTACTAAGATGTGTCGCAGCCCTTTAAGGGCCTTGTTTGGTGATTGTTGGAGGATTTAGGGCTGCAGCAAGTGCCCTAACCAAGTGTCACGAACAACAAGGTACAAACACATGTGCAACACTGTTTTTGGAGGGATGTTGGGTCAAAGATGTTGACCATAGCGTGGATCAGTTGATGGGCAGCTTGAGGAGGCCTTAAGAGTTGTTTGGAGAGGCCCATATGGATTGTTGGGTAGCCTACCAAGTAGCCAAGGTGACAGTAGGCACATTAGATTGGAAGGCAAGAGGACAACAACAAGGAGTGTTGTAGATGTTCACTTGATGACAATTGGATAGATATCCTAGGAGAGGACAAGTTGTTGGGGCCCATATTTGTGCAATAGCTCCTCTATTGCAAAGCAAAGGGAAGATGTGAAGAAGTTCGTGAGCAACCGTGTGTAAGGGTCTCCTCAGAGAATTCCTAGCTAGGGAATTCGAATTCTCATTCGCTGAGCAACAATAGGAGAGAGGAGGTCATTCGACTTTTTCGAGTGGCAGAAATGGTAACCAGTGGGTTGAGAGATCAGGATTGGTTGGATGGTGCATCCAACTATGTGATTTGGCAAGCAAGGATGTCATGCCTTTTGGATGAACATTTTCTCAAGACCTACGTTGATAGTGTAGTCGCTGTGCTTGCAGATCCAGATTTGCTCAAAAAGTACAAGGGCAAGATGGAAAAGACAAAGAGAATGATCCTTGATGGAGTGAAGGATCATGTGGTTTGTCACATCGCTGGTAGAGGCACTGCTAAGGAGATGTGGGATGCATTGTCGACGTTATATCAAGGATCTTCCGAGCAGTGGAAGATGTACTTAGAGCGGAAGATGGGGTCCACGTAGACGCAGAAGGGGGAACGCATTGATCTGTTCCTTGCAAAGCTTCAGGAGACTTGAGATGAGCTAGCAACCGTGGGGTCTACACCTCAGTCTTCTGAGATGGTAAGACTCGCCCTCAACTCAGTTTTAGAGGAGTGGCAAGTATTTGTCTAGAGCATCCTAGGCAGGGAGAACTTGCCAGACTGGGAAGGAATGTGGCCAGCTCTTAAGCAAGAGGAGCTGACAAGATACTTGGTCAAGTGTAAACTTGACGGAAGCAGCAACAGTGGGTGGAAGCCCAAGGAGGAGGAAGAGAATGCATCCTTCACATCCAAGGGGCAGTAGGAGCAGTGGAGGCGTAAGAAGGATGTTTCGAAGATTAAATGCTTCAGGTGTGGTGAATTCGATCACTACGCAACACAATGTTCTCTAAGAAAGAAGGACAAAGATGAGAAGCATGATTCAAAGGCTGCACTCGTGAAGATCGAGGAGAAGTTTTCCATGACAGCCCAGATACCTCCAGGAGGGACGTGGGGTGATCTAGAGTTGTAGTTCGAAAGGACTGTAGATGGGAAAGATCCTCAAGGATCCCACCTTTTGGATCAATTCCTTGCTATGGGAGCCCGGATCAGAAGTAGCAATATGGACCAGTGCTAGTTGGTGTAGAGGAGTTCCGAAGTGACAGTTGCAGTGGCTACGAGCGCCAAAGATTGAGCAGCATAGAGCAGAGTTGGCAGTAGTGCAGTTGGCACAAAGCAGAGTCAACAATAGTGCAGAGGCTTCAGAGGGTCAGCGTAGGGACTAGCAGCAGTCAAAACTCCAACAACAAGATGCATCATACTGAACACTAGTTCAGTAATTTCGGATGTTTTTCCGTTGCTAATGCAGTAGTAGCAACAGTTAGAGAAGGTTGCAGTGCAGATGCAGTATTGGCAGTGGTAGTGGCAGTAACAACACAAATGTAGAATTGAGAGGGAGTTGTAGTATGGATGTGGTGTTGACAGTGGCAGGGTCAGTAGTAGTACAGATGCAACATTTGAGCAGTATTTGGTGGAAAGGATGTTAGACATTAGCAATGCAGAAGGAGATGTTACAGAACAGAGTGATGCTTCAACAGGGTGCATTGCTAGGGCACATTCCTCACAAAGAGGGAGTGTTCATTTATGGTAGCATCGGATGTGTTCTAATCCTCAAAATTTGTAGGGAGGCTTAGACACATGCATTCTCCAATACCTAGAAATCATTTTGGGAAATTCCACTTGATGACAGTTTTATTAAAATAATTAATTATTTTTAATGGGTGCCTAAGTCTAAACTCAGGAAATTAAAATAATTAAAGGGTATTAATCTAACTGTTGGTGAAACTTCTAGAAGAATACGAGGATCAAGTCCAAATGATTAGAATCTAATCTGGGCCATTGGTTCTCAACTGGAGGATTATAAGGACATCAATGCGCACTTGGAGATCACATCGAGTGAAGATCAAAAATTCGATTTTCTAAAGTAGAGCAACTGCGAGAAAGAATTTCTAAGTGATCTTTTGCAGTGAGGGGCATGGATAATTCCAATTAGAGATTTCTCCTGATATGGGAATACTCAACAAAGAAGGAAGAGAGATCCGGGAGAGGCAACGCAATTGGCTAAGCTGGCCAGCGTAGGCTGACGCAAAGGCAGCGTAGTGCATTGAGGAGGTCTAAAAATTTGCTGGAGGAATCGATATCAAAATCCAGAAGCCAGGGTGTGAGACTGGGAGGTGAAAATCGAAATTCCTGGGAAACAAATTGATCAGCAAAAAGGGTGATGCTGTCCCTAGACTTTGTGACGCTGTCCTGACGCAGTCACTGCGCAAAGGCAACTAGGCGCTGTTCATTCAGTAGTTGGATCAGCCAGGATCCCCAGTGATAGTGTGAGGTAATCTCACTTATCTACTTGTCAGTGATATTCTCTGTACTGGAGAGCCAGGAAGGCATCCAAATATTGCATTCAGAAATTACTATTGCTTAATAATAAAACCCTCAGCTGCTGCACCGACTTTCCCACACTGGGTTTTTTTGGGGATATTTGTCCAAAAATAACTGTGTAGATGTGTTGTATTTCTTTCTTGCTTAGTTTCTTGTTTCTGCATTTTATTTAAATGGTGGAGGCTGCAGCGTATTAGTTTCGGTGTTTACTATAGGAAACAATAAATAATTTTGTTGCAGTAGAAATTTGGGGTTCCAAATTTTCACATCAAAATATGCCCAAAACATGGAAACATTTGCCAAAACTGAAAATTTAGTTTTTGAGCCCTTTTAGGTGTGTGATTCAGGAAATTCCAAATCTAATTTAGTAATTATGCAGAGAATTTCCAGCAAGCTAAAATATAGATCCAAGCTAGATCCTCAATGCCCAAGTGGCCAAATTTCTAGAAATATTGAATTTTGTAGTTTTAGAGTATTTTGACAAATTAGATGTGTTTTTAGGGCACTTATATCACTGTTATGAAGATGAATTTACAGTTGTAGCAAAACAAAGATAAAATGAGGGTTTAGAGAGCAAATCCTAGGCCCAAGGCCTTGTAGATTACTTTGCCCAAACTTGCCACAATTTTGCAATGAAGTTGTCCACTGCAAATCAAAATTTTTGAGCTCAAAATTTTGCAAAACCCACCAAGTATTCAAGTCCCAAAAATTTTAGAAATGGCTAAGAGTCAAATTAGGGCTAGAAGAGGGTTAAAGGCTAAGGAGAAGACTCAAGAAAGACATCGACTGAGGAAGAGAGGCCAAAGAACGCTGAAAAGGGGGGAAAAGAGGCCAAGTAAGGCAAAGTAAAGGGAAAAAGAGAGAGAAAGCCCTAAAGGGCTTGACGCTGGGGCTAGAGGGAAAATTAGGGCCCTAAAAGGCTACAGCTAGCCTTTGAGGCAACTGCCTAAGGCTTAGGAGGGCAGCCATATGGCCTAGGGTCCACGGCTAGGCCTTTCAAGGCCTAAAAACCCTAACGCTGGGGCTAAGGAGGGAGGACGAGGCCTCTAGGGCTTACAACCTGCCCTAAAAGGGAAAAAATGATGACGTGGAGGGGAAAAGGGATGATGCGGAGGGGAAAGGGATGACGTAAGGGGAATAGAGGCTAACGTTGGCCTTGGAGAGGTCGGATCAGGGCCTGGGAGTGTTGAAACTCAAAACCCCAGTTTCAGAAAAAATTATTTGCTTCAGATCTGAATTTTTCCACAAATTCTTCAATGGCTTGCCTGCAAAAAAAAAATGTAGAGGCTAGATCTTACCCTCAAGGGCCTAGATCTAACTCTATTCCATCTTTTTCCACTTTTTCTCACCTGTACAAATAGATTTACAAAACCCAAAACCCCAATATATACCAAAATATTAAAACTCCAAAACCCCAATTAGAAAAGAAATTTACAAAAAAAACTACAAATTATTTACAAAATTTACAAATATACAAGGATTATAAAATAAATTTTGAGAAATATATATTTTTTTTAATTTTCTTTGATAAATGGCTAATAATACTTTGGAAATTTAATGCACATTATAGCCTTAGCGAAGTTAAATCAACTACATAAATATTTGGAGTCCTAACAAAGTTGGTTCATGCCCACAGTTTGTGAACTTGGAGACCAAGGATTGGGGAACTTGCAAACACTATATATATTTCTCAAGAAAATTTGTTAGACATATGGCGAATCAAATCATCTAAGATAAACCCAAAATTTATCAATAGAATGACTTTATCTCCATGTAATGAAAAACAAATTTTAACATTAATCAACGCAATATAGGAAACTCTGTACCAACAAATATAAC
>APFE030571233.1:0-15245 GCA_000404065.3 Pinus taeda
TTTTCTTTAGTTAGGCGATAGTGGCCACTATGTGGCTAGATGACCTATATAAGCAAAGAAACTAAAACATCACCATATGAAAGAAAACCTCAGGAACTTAGTATTCAACCTTCAGGAAAAGCTTAGGCACAATCATGCCTACTAAGTTACATGGTAAAATCTCAGGTTGTAGGTAAATTTTGAAAAGAACTGGAAAGAAAAAGACAACATATGATAAAGAATGTATAATAGCTAGATATAAAATTGTGTCCTAGATGAAACAAATTCTCCTATGGTTACCCATACATGCGAAAGTAGAAGAGGGTAGCCTACAGAAACATGTTCTACGAATTATGCACTTGTCAGCTTTGTGTAGGCTATAGATCCTTCCCTATTTGTAACAAGTGCATATTCTGACCTATTTTTATTATGATTAAGGCATTGTAGTACCTCAATTTGGAGGGAAAGCATGGATTACCTTGTAGATATTTTTTCATGCTTGATGATATCAATCTAGATTTTATAGCTTCACCAATGAATAGGACAATGCCAAGAGGAAGATACATGTCCTTCTATCATTATATCTTCTCTATGGGTATGCTCACGAATATTCATCGACCACAAGAAGGACATATCACCTCTATGAATTGAGTTGGTCCCTTGTAATGTAACTGGGGAAATACATGTGGTATCATGAGTTATGGCACAATTAATTTCAATAAACAATTTTATTCTCCCAACACACACAGACACACATATGACGATGTATTAGTTAGATCATGGATGTTGGGCTCATGTTTGAAGAATATTGATGAAATCCAACTTTGTTGTTCAAAATCAACTCGCCTACTGCAATTTCATATTCAGTAACATTATTTTGACTATGCTAATTTTAAAGTGAAAATTAGAGTAGATGCATTGAATGAAGATAGTTTCATTACCCCAAAAACAACCCATCAACGTGATAGTTGAACTTGATGCCCATGTATGGGTTGCACTACTTGGGATAAATTTGATATTGTCTTCCAGATATTAGTAACATTACATAAAAAATTCAGATGGATTTGGTTTAAATTGTTTCATAGAAGAATCCAAATTTATTGTCAGTCCATATACAATATGTCACCACCCCATAAATTTCTCCAGGATGAGGAGAGAAATCCTAGAGGTAACCAGAAACCACTTTTAGGCTAAGGTCCAACCCCCTTGGTGTTGGACAAGGCTCTCTCGCTATGTTTTTCTATCAAGCAATTGAATGACTAATGGGATTTAGGTTTTATGCTGGTTATGATAATCAGAGTGATTTTTTTTTAAATTGTGGCTACAAGGTGAAAGAGAGATTCCATTGGGAATGGAGTCAAAATAATATTTTAGTAACCAATCACAATCAATATAGTAGTTTGAACTAGGGTGAGGTAGGCAGGATCAACAAAATTTGTTGCAGTATCGTTGAGATGAAATGAGAGTAAGGATCCATTAGATATAAAGAATTTATAAATGCATCTTATATCTAACTTTAGAAGAAAACACTGAAATTGTTTGAAAATCATGAGTGGGTTACCAATGTAAAATCTACACATCACCATTATGTATGACACAAGAATCCTAGAACACAATAGTCCTTGTGTTGATGTAATGATCACTGCTTTAAAACTTTCTCCATTGTTTACAAAGTTTTCTCTTTTCACTCCCTGAATTCCTTTTTACATTTGTTTACATTATTAAATACAATAATGAATTAGAATTTATCACTTTATGTGGCAAAATTCACTTCACAAAAGTAGAATAGTCTAGATGCAATGCATCTGCAGAAAAGTAGGAACTGGAATATCGAAGTTATCACAATTTAGAAACATCACTGATTAAAAACTTAAAATAGTTTAGAAACATCATGTCTACAAACTCAACTAAACTAACTTATCCACACTTATCCAAACAACAAAATCACTCCTAGAAGGTCCCAAAATACAAATTTATGAAAATAACCATGACTGATAAACTTATGCAACAGTTGTGTTGTAGTTGCGCAATAGAGAGGATTGTTATGTTTGTGCAACAATTGTGTAGCAGAGGGGACAAAGTTTATGGAAAAATATGGTTCAATGACGAGATGATATATCCCGAATCCTGATAGATTTTACAAAAACAAAGGAGGTTTTTGTATATGAGCTTGTTCTTCAGAGAAAACCCTCTTAGTTTCCAAATATTCTACTCTAGCTCTTCATAATATGCACCCAAACATCATAACTAAAATAGGAAAAGCCAAAACTAAAAGATAGACTGTAAATATGAATTTGAATATTACAATATTCAGAGAGGTTTTCATTATTTGGCCCTTTCTTGGACAAAAACATCTTTAATTTTTCCAAAATTTAGCTCCATTTGTTTGGAAACATGTTTTGAAAATGATGACAAAAAAAATCAACTTCACAAGAAATTTGCAGAGACTACTTGGACTCGACCTGCAACCTCTCATTTGAATTTATCAATGATTTATTTCACTCTAAAATTGCTCCAAAGCTCAAAATAGACTCTAGATGAAATAAAATGAGAGAAGTTTCAAACAATTTTGAATTTTTAAGCCACCCAGAGCCCTGTCATGGCATGATGATAAAATTTGAAGTCGTGGAGGTATGAGAGATATAAACCACTAACAAACCTCTGACATGACACCTTCCACTCTAATAATGACCCCTCATGGCCTATTCAGCCTTTAAAAGTTCTAAATTTACAAATATTTTTACCTCTTTACACAAGGGACTCTTTAGACTCTGACACATAGTGATTCATAGGCTAAAATTGACAAATAGACCTCCTAAATGAAATGGTAATATAGGAAAACACTTTGATTCCTAGATTATGGGACCCTAAAATTGGCTACAATGTGGATGGAAACTTCCTAGTGAGGTGCCAAGAACACCACAAACTAGTAGCCTTAACCATTGGGCTTATTGACTCCTTCACTGAACTTCAAACTAACTGAAAGCTGGTTATATCTATTACAAAGCTCAAAACTTATAAAGGAAATTGATAGAAAATCACCAAAGACTTAGGGCCTTCTCCTGAATCTTCAAACTCTGATAATAGTTGACCACACCTACTGAATAATATACAATCATGTGTAATGATCCTTCCAATGTAACCAATCAAGCTAATCACTACTTGATTGATGCTTATATTCAGCTCCACCAAGCATAAAGAAAAATTTAGAAAATGGAAACTCAAACTCTAATTGAGACTGATAACCATAATCCATAAATACAAGACAATCCATATTCCTTTATGACTACAACAGATTGGAAAAAGGGTCAAGGATATCATGAAGTCCTTGATTCGGTTTATCCTTCTCAAATTGCAATGCAACAATTTGTTCTTTCCTATCCTCCATATGAGAGACAAGGCTTGTATGTTACTTCAAATATTCAAATGAGGTAGCTGCATGTTGAATAATAAAAGTGTCTACATCCACGTGGTCTAGAATGAGCTACCATTCTTCATTATCTTCTTGAAATGTTTTATAATTATTTTCTGCCATAATTACATTGTTTGAAAATTCCACACATGCCAATTCGAAATTATGACTTAGACAAATCTGCTCTTGAAATAATGCTTCAGAAAATGGATGAGTTGTAGAGACATATGAATGATGAATGTCGAAAGTTCCTTATTCATGCATTTCATCAAAAACCTCATCTTGGTCTTCACAAATGGTCTTGAAATAAAAACCCTGAAAAGAACAATTTGACAAACAAATTAATGATTATCTCCATAACTTTGATCATACAAAGACTTACAAGCCTGCTGCAAATTTTGCATCAATTTTAGAAAATAGAACATGACTGTCATCCATTTAAATCTTGCTTAGTTTCCTTTTCATCCAATATATCAGCCACCATTTCTTCTTGGTAATGGAAAGTTTTCTCTTTCGAAGCCTCCAATATTTCTTCATCCATGAATTCTTCCTCACCATATGTATTTCCTAGATTTTGGATAAAACCCTCAAAGTGTTCACAACAATTCTCAACCAAAGACAAAAAAGGATTAGATTCTCTGTATTTTTCAAAAAAAATGTTGAATGAAAATATTTAAGAGAATAAATACTAGTAGATGGAAAACCTTCATACCAATATCTTTCTTTTTCCTCCAATGTGGCCATGAACATTTTCATGAGGCAATATTCATGAAATTGAACCTTAATTCTATGCACATGCATGTGAAACTTGACCAAATGAAGAGAAACATCATCTCCTTTATGATCTTTGAATTTTGTGAAATAAGTTTTCCAATGTACATGAGGCATGCGATTTGGAAAAATTTGAATGTGATCTCGATTTAAAGGAGCACACCTTGCAACTATAGAACTCATTTTTGGCCAGTAGAATTACTAGTAAAACTCTGACATCTAGATCCTACTGTCAATGGAGTCTTGGGATTAGGTTGAAATTTGATTGGAGTCATTGGGTAAATGGTTTAGCCTGCATATGTTTGACTGTTATCCACAATCAACAACCAGATCTACAACATTGATGATTTTTCCCAGAGAAGATGAAACCTTTCTTTCCCCGACAACGGCACAAATATGTTAGCAATCTATCAATTTCTCCAGGCTAAGGAGAGAAATCTTAGAGGTAACCATAAACCACCTTTAGACTAAGGTCCATACCCCATAGCCTTGCAAATGACCATCTTGCTATGTTCTTCTATCAAGAAATTGAATGACTGATGGGATTTGGGTTTTAGGCTAGTTATGATAATCAAAGTGAATTTCTTTTTTAAATTGTGTCTACAAGGTGAAATATATATTCGATTGGGCACGGAGTCAAAATAATATTTCGGTAACCAATCACAATCAACAAAGTAGTTTTAACTAGGGCAAGGTAGGCAGACTTCTAGATCTAGGGAATTTGTTGTAGTATGGCTGAGATGAAATGAGAGTAAGGATCCATTAAATATAAACATGTATAAATGAATCTTATATCTAACTTCAGAAGAAAAAACTAAAATTGTTTGAGAAGCATGAGTGGGTTACCAATGTAAAATCTACAACATAATTTTCTTTTAAATAATTAAGAAGCAAAGGAACATGTGAAAATGATAAGGGAAGACAAATCACAAAGATAGGCACATCATAGTTATGTCTGACACAAGAATCCTGGAACAAAACAGTTCCTGTGTTGATGTGCTGATCACCGCGTTAAATATTTCTCCATTGTTTACATATTTTTCTCTTTTCACTCCCCAAATTCCTTTTTACATGTCTTTACATCATTAAATACAATAAGGAATTCAACATTAACACTCTATGTGGTTGAATTCACTTCACAAAAGTAGAATAGTCTAGATGCAATGAATCTTTAGAAAAGAAGGAACTACCATATCGAAGTTATCACAATTTAGAAACATCACTGATTTAATAAAATAGTTTAGAAACATCATGTCTAGAAACTCAACTAAACTAACTTATCCACACTTATCCAACTAGGAAAATCACTTCTACAAGGTCCCAAAATACAAATTTATGAAAATAGCCATGATTGATAAACTTACGCAGTAGTTGCACAATAGAGAGGACTGATATGTTTGCACAACAGTTGCGTAGTAGAGGGGACTGAATTTATGGAAAAATAGGGTTCAAAGACGAGCTCATATCTCTTCAATCCTAACAAATTTTACAAAAATTAAAGAGGTTTAGAAACCTCCTTCAGTTTCCAAATACTTTTCTCCAACTCTTCACAATTAACACCCAAACAAAATAACTAAAACAGGAAAAGACAAAACATGAAAAATAGACTTTAAAGATACATTTGAATCTTCCAATGTATGAAACTTGTGTAGAAATGGAAGGATATTTTCATTATTTGGACCGTTCCTAGAAAAACCTCTTTCAGGTTTTGAAAATTCAACTCCATTTGGTCTGAAACATCATTTGAAAATGATGACAAAATCAATTAGTTTTTTAGAAAATTTGCAACAACTGTTTGAACTCGACCTACAACCTCTCCTTTGGATTTACCAATGATGTCTTTCACTTTCAACTTGCTCTAGAGCACAAACCATACTTTGGATGAGATAAAATGAGAGAAGTTTCAAACAATTTTGAATTTTTAAGCCTCCCAAAGCCCTCTCATGTCATGATGATGAAGTTTAAAATCATGGAGGTATGAGATGTATAAACCACTGACAGACCCATCACATGACCCCTTCCACTCTAACAATGACCCCTCATGGAATATTGAACCTTTACAAATTCAACCTTTACAAATATTTTTACCTTTTTATGCAAGGGACTCTTTAGACTATGACACATAGTGACTCAGAGGCTAAAATTGACAAACAACCCTCCATAATGAAATAGTAAGATAGGCAAACACTTTGATTCCTATAATATAGGACCCTAACACAATATATGTGGGTAATCTCACCAAGATACTAACCAATGAGAAATTGAAAGAAAATTAAATTTTCTAAGGGAAATATTTTAAATTTTAAACTCACATTAATAATTGAAATAGGAAGGTTTAGTGGCTATGGATTTGTTTCTTTCTCATCAAAATATTATTCCGAGGCAATGATCTATGCATTCAATAATGTGGTGTTAGATGGAAATCCAATGAGAGTGAATGTGGCATGAAGAATCAATGATATATGCTAACTTTTGGAAAGTATAACTAATATACCAAACTATAACAAGTTATTATCTGAATGATGAAATATGCTCTAGAAATTTTGGAACATAAGCTCATATGAACTTGAACTAAGAGTTTTTAAGATCAGGATTATGATGTTTCATACATCAAAATATTGCATGACATCTTGACACAATATTCCGCCATTTCTTGTTGAAAACATTACCCCTATTGTCAAGGAAACTCATAAGGATGTACAAGTATTTTCTTTCTATACCATGCCTGAGTATGAATCATGGAGAGAATCTCTAATTGGATCAACATCAAGATAGATCATGAATTACTATAAGGATCTTGATTCTAGTAATTTTGAAGAGGAAAGAGGATAACATTGCAATCCACTTGGAAAATGACATTGTTGAAAAAGATGTTGGTAATGGAGTGTATGTAAAAAAAACAACATAGGATTACAACAAAGACAACCCCGTGATTGTCTTAAGGAGCTTGGTTGCAATGTAGAAAAAATGGGTCAAAAAGGTATTCTTGAACAAATCCTTGAGGAAAAGCTTAAATTGAATTTTGTAAAACCTAGCATTTTTTACTGAGGAATGTAATCATTGAACCAAATAACATTTATATAGAATAACGTGTAACATTATCCATGATATGTACTTGTATACAGAATCACATTTTGACCATAACAAATGTAGATCATATTCTGTGTATTTTGAATAAAGTTATATCTATGACATGTATGGTAGTAAGAAGGATTGTTTTGTTGATAATCAAATGGTTGAGATACAATATGTGTATGATATGGAGGAAAATGGTTTTTAATTTGATCCTACCATACTCTTGTTTTAGATATATAGTGGTAATGATGAGGATATCATCGAAGAGGAATTTTTAAATTCAAATTTAAAAGAATAACTAATTTCATATTGGGACAAAATAGCGTGTAAGCTACCCAGGAATACCCCCAACCCTCTAACAAACTCTATAATGCTTAAAAGAGGTTTTAGTGATGGATTAGGTAATGATTGCAAAGGAAACAAAATCTCTCCTAGAAATATAAATCTTTAGAGAAAATTGTTATATCAGGGAATGGATTCTTTCCTAGTAGGGCATGTTCCATTTTGAAAATTTAAGGATCTTCCTCTCCATCATACCCATAATCAAAACGAAAGTTCCCAATAATGTAAAGAAAAACATCAACTTCCAAAATGTTTCGATAAGCGTAATATATATGGTTTTGATTTTTTCATTTTGGCCTAGCCTAAGTGATTATGTGATGGAATTATATCCTCCCCACCCAATTTCTATTACCATAAGTGGCACAATAAAGTTTTGAGCTTCTACAAAGTCTAGTTTACCTTCCCATCCTTGAAATCAAGGATAGTCCGAGGTGGGTCTCCCCATAAAGCATGTATATGTGTTGTTTTGTTACTATTTTTCTAATTGAACAAAAAATAAAACATGTATTTTTGAAACTCAATAAATATACATGATCGATTAAATTCAATCATCTTTCCATTATAGAATCTACACAAAAACACTTGGTAAAATTCTAGAAATTTTTTCTAGGAAGTTTCCTGGATAGAAACTTTTCAAATGCATTTTCTCGATGTCTCCTGGAATATTCATGTTTTGAAATACCAATTTCATACAGTAGAAGTAGTATTTTTTTTTCAAATTCACATCAGTGTGAGATTAGAAAAAGACAAATCATAAAACAAGAAAGGAAAAAACATTCAAATGATAAAAGAGTTCCTGCCCAAACATCTATCACCTAGATGCAAGCATGGGTATTACAAATTACCATAATTGAATAAATAAGAACCATTTGCACTATTGTTTTTTAATGGTGCACATATTTCTTCTTCAGTGTGACAAATTATCATAAAGCCATTATCAAAAGAGAGCTAGTATCAACAAGAGGTAGTAGAAACAATCATCAAAATTACAACTATCTGAAAGCACAAATGTATTATAGTTTACCATCATTTAGCAAAGAACAAACATTGCATCTCCATCATTGGCCAACATGAGTGAATGTAACATAAGGGTTAACATAAGTTCGACATATTCTACACCTTACAATTTCAGAGGAGATGAGATCAACAACAGGTATCTCCTCCTGCCAAGAAATGCCACAAATAAATGTGTAATCTTTAGATAAAAGGAAAGAAGAGCTAATCACAATTCTTTGAAATAAAATCATGAGAAAAAAAATGTAAGAATAAAGGAGTCTTCACTAACCCAATTTGGAGCTTGTACAAGAGGGTGAACCACAACTCTGAGAGGTAGATTCCATCAAGCCATTAGTGACTAGGAATTTGGTATTGCATTGGTTGTAAAGTGAAGGTGTATTGGATAAAAATTTGACACATATATATAACTTCAGGATGTACCCTCTAGGTTTTCTTCATCTAGTGGTCATGGTATAAAACGAGGATCAATTCCCATGTCAATAGATCGAGGAACAATGACCCCATACAATCATTGGAACTCCTCAACCAATCCTTGAATGCCTCCTATAGGAGGTACAATCATTGGATATGAGGGTGGTGTTCCTTATTTTTGAGCATCCATATAGGAAGACAACATAGGTGGTTGTGACATAGCTATGGGATATGTTGGTGGATTTCCTTGTTGGAGTAAATGTTGTTGTGCAGAAATATGAGGTTGAGGACAAGGAAATGATGTTCATGGAGAAAACAATCCTAAAGGAGCCCTCACCAATTTTTCCACCTTGATATAGTTGATTAACTGAATGTGGAATATGTGATGCAGAACTAGGAATCACTGATATTATTCCTAGTGGATATTTTGATGAAGATTGATTTGATAGTGGAGGGAAATTTCCTCCGAGTGACATATAAAATTTTTCCTATAGTTGGGGGGCCATTGCTACAAAATAATATGATGACACAAGAGGCATATGTAAACCTAAAGTAGGTGCAATCCATTGGATTACTAATGGCCCCAATGGAGGCACCATTGGCTAACCTATCACAATACCACTTGGTGTAGGATGAACAAAAGATGTAGTACCTCCCCTCAATGGTGTAAAATTCAGTGATAACTAAAATGGTGCAATAGGCCCATTTGAACTTACTTGTGGTGTTTCTATTAGATAGTTATGTTTTGATCATGCTAGAGGAGTTGAGCATGTTGATCTTATAGAAATTACTTGGGCAAAAGTTCCATGAGGATACACTAGTTGACTAGGAGGTTTCTCTAGCCTCATTGGCTATGTTGGACCTAGTAGGAAAGGTCAACGCCCTATTGTGGATGTTGAACCTATATCAAATTGAAATTTCTCATAAAGAAAACAATACTATGGCAAATAAAACATAACTAAAATCAAAGAGAAATAAATAGTCATGTAGTAAGTTAACTTAAGAAAAAAATCACTTTTTGTACTCATAAAGACCAGATGCTTAAGATAACCATTAGGACCCAATGAGAAAGAAAACTTCAAAAAAATAAAATTGACACAAAAAAGTATAAATTTAGTGATGACAATAATATTATTGAAAGAGAAATATAAATCAAACATTTATTATACTCCGTAAAAAGAAAAATCACATATTCAAGCACCTAATGCTTACAGAATATTTTTGTAACATAGAACTATAGTTGTGATAACTTACATTCAACTTGATTATTTTCTTTGTAAATATTGGAAAGTGCATAATTTTATTTGCAGTTTGATTTACTAAATTTATGAAGTCCTATATAATGCATCACTTCTAATTTGTCTTCCACATCGATGACTATTTGAAGGTCTATATGACATAAATTACCTAAACTCAGTAATTGGTAGATAATTCATTTAAATCCTTCTGATTATTTTAAGAAATCATTTCCTAACTTTTTGTACTTGGAATAAACATATGGGATAACTATCCTTCATATGACATTTTTTGTTGTTAATAGGAAAAGTGGAAGAGAAAGAGAGAGACAAAGTAAAAAAGAATAGAAGGGCACAAGCCATTACAACCTCCTAGATAGTTGCATGATTTTCAATTAGTGTTCATGGCCTTGCATGGATGGCATATAGAGTTAGTTCTAAATATACAATGTTTAAGCGTCAATGATTATTTAATTACATAATAGACTATTTTGACTCAGTGCATTATATTATTTAATACGTTACTCCATTGCATGGCTACACATTATACATAAACCATTTAAGGTAGTGTTTGATCCTGCCATCATTTGGCTAATTTTGAGCAACCCTCCTCAAGTTGTGGAGGATAAACTGACATGTAAAAGTACATGTAAATGAGAAAAGATCATTGAAGAATATGAAGTAGTAGATGATAATAAGGAAATGAAATAGAACTACGTAAATGAATTTGTAGAATGAAATATATACTATGGAATAACACAAGTCAATATGTAAATGAAATTTCTTATTATGCATGCAAACAAACATTTAAAGTGTTTCTTATATGCAATAAGAATTGGGTATAGAGAATAATCCATTAAGAGAATCCCGGTAATCATAGCTTACATGGCTTCTTTGTAGAGGCTGAAACATAACAACTTGTACACCCTCTTGTCTAGTTGTTATGGCAGAATTTTCAAAAAGCCTTCAAGGTATGAATATTTTTAATAAAGAATGAAATGAATGTCTAATTTTTTTTATGTATATCAACATAATTAGTTCCTTTTCACTTCCACAAAAATTAGGAGGAAGAGTATTCTTGTTTTACCTATACGATTTTGCAATTATGGAAATAGTTGTTAAACATGTATGTGGAATTACAAGAAAAATATGCTCAATGTAAATTCATAATTTCACCTCAACCTTGAGGCTTTTCCTTAGATATATTTTCTATGAACTTTCAACTATCGGGATGAATTTTAAATATAAATTACAATAGTATATATTTCACTTCTGTCTAATACATGAAGGTTGGGGTTTCATCATGAACCCCACAACACATGAAGTGTTGGCTTGTATGGGCCTGACCCAGGTTCAGAGGTGATTTAGCCAAGCAAATTTTGGTACTACTGGCCCTTTCGGCAACAGTCCACAGAGTGTGAACTAAGGTATCACCCAAAGTAGTATGGGAGGGTGCTAGAACCGGGTTTCTACACCCTGGGGTTGTCTGATGAGCTTCTGGAGTTCTGTGGTTTGACCCTTCTCGCACGTTTCTACACGCACCTGCTATCCCTTCGCAACGTGCAATGTTGTTTTCACGCAGCCCTACTCGGGGCGCAACCCTTATAATATCCAAGTCCCTTGCTATTTGATCTGTTATTACCCGATTACTTAACTTATTGGTGTAAGACTAATGATTATTACATCATATTCAACAATCATATCAGTGTGTGTCATAAATAAAACAGTATAAATGTAAATAAGGCAATACACAATCAGATACATAGAAATAGGAATCAACTTCTCTTTATTATTGTTGGACACCTAATCCTAAATGGGTTAGTGTGGAAGCTAAAGAGACAAAGCAGTCCAAGGGACCTTGGGATGTGAATCCCAACGGTCACCATATTGTACTATAAATGTATATCTATTGTTAATAAAATGTAATGCATGCTTTATCTTTCCTATTTGTTCTCCCTCACCATGTGTGTTTAACATGGTATCAGAGCCATGATGTGTGGCCTATTTTCCCTGAGCAACTGGTCTGAGCTGCCTTGAATAGCGCTGGCGTAGCCTTCACTACCTGTACTGCCTCTGCCATAATGTATCTGCCCTGACATAATGCACTGCCTCTGTCCTAACATGGCTTTGATATTGTATGCGTTTTAAAATCTGCTGCTGGCCCACTGTCATATGCATTTTAAAATATGCACCCTCTGACATATGCGTTTTAAAATCTGGCGCCTTAAACGCTTCTCCCTTCAAGAAGACAGAACCCATATTCGAACTCATCATTCTCTTTTCTCGGCGATATTCCAGGAGCTGCAGTGAGAGGGGTGATTCTCATCCAACCCTTCGTTGAACCGGTCCACACGGGAATGTGAAACGTCCGACCCAGCTCTGCCTCAGAAACAGATTCAACACTGAGGGAGTGGCCATAGCTCGCACCTATTTCACGAAGAGAGGGCTAGTTCCATCCTAGAGCCTCTTAGATTGCCTTCGACATTGAAGAAAAGTTCCTGGTGGCGTTCGTGGAGCCAGAAGTAAAGTATGAAGAAAATGGCACGAAGATCACTTCTATTCGCTGTAAACATGTGCAGCGAATTTCCCGAGATATGAAAGCATATAAATTCTGTTCTTGGCAAGTGTATGCTCCGTCTCAAAGAGTTACAGCTTTGGGGGACGCAAATAAAGGAAATATCATTTTCTGAAGGGGTTTGCTCCAACCTTCAACATCTTGACACCAAATTTTGTCATAAGCTGGTCGAGATTAGAACATTGCCCGTAGCACCTCAACGTCTTCAAAATCAGGGCTGCGTGGACGCTATGAGTATGTTTGCTGAGTCGACTCTGAAACAGAGTAGAAGTAGAGCCTGTGAATGTCTTTGTTCGAACACTAGTGTTTGCATACAGGGCAAGTAGCCTTCTTATTTGGCGGACAGTATTCTAGCCATTGTTGCAAGCATAGCTCGTGAAATACGTGGCCGCAGAGGGACACGGACTGGAGATCCTCAATAACGGGCTTGACATCTTCATAGCAGATTGCACAGATGACCTTGGACGCATTTCTAGTATCTCTGATTTCACCGACCATTCTCTCCGCTGTTAATTAATCGCATGTCTTGTGTGTTTACTTTTAGCGATTCTTTGCAGGAGACTCACAAACATCTAAGACCGTAGCTGAATGTTCTCCGAAGGGAATACCCTCTGTGAACTTGAGAATGGAGAGCTCTGTAATCTATAGTTTTCTTTGATAAAGATACAATATCTTGTAGTTCTCAAGCTTGTGTGGTTGGAATTATTTGTTAACAAAGAAAAATCCACGAGTGTCAGGGATTAGAGAACCTGCGAGGTCTTTAAACGTTGATATCTCTGGAGGTTGCCAATCTGGAGAGCATTCGAGATTAGGCGTGGAGTCTTCAAATACCATGTTCTGATGGTGATGATGAAAGTGATTTTTCCAATCATGATGAGAGCAGCAGTCATTGGATTGGAAAGTAGTTGTCCGAAGAATTGAGATGGGGCGCAGGGGAGTTGTATGGATTCGCAGTGTGAGAGTTTGAGTCAGGCCAAAACAGATAAATAAAAAGAAAGGACATGCAGGTTGCAATTGCTAAAGGATGAAATGATGACGAATTCCCTGTAGAGAAAATTGTCGTTGATTTCAGAGCTGTATCTCTTGAGGCCAGAGAAAGGCTCCCATTGCAAAATGACGCTTCTGCTGGAGATCGCCCTTAACAGGTAAACCATATTCGCGCAGTAATCTGTCCAATTCGCACTCAGCCATTGTTTCATAGTCGGTCTTCCCATATCTCGGAAAATGCAGAGGCACTCGAAAAGTATGTGAGTTTGCATCTTTCTTTGAGGCAAACTCACTCAGTATCCTCAATTGATCGAGTGATTGTAATTGACTTGGCACATGCTCAATGCTCACCCTTTGATTCATCCACATCAAAACTGATTTTTGAACATAGTCACATTTAGTCAAACACATGTATAAGTTCTGAGAGCAGTATTGAAGCCACCTCGAAGCAGATTTGGTGTTGTCCATGGAACAATTTGAAACAACCTCTGAGTGAAGTGATTTTTGAAGAATCCGTAGAGACGTTTGTGAAGAGGTTTGGAATAGACTTTGGTGGATCCTTGATCAGCATTATGAAGTGAATTTGAAGCAATTTTGAAGACATTTTTGGAAGTCATTCTTGGAGCAGTTTCTTGTAGAGATTTTGCATGATTTCCATAGCAGCCAGATGCTTTGAAGTTTGAAGTTGAGGACAACGCTCATCTTCACATTTATATATTTTTTTGCATTGCTTGACGAGAAATGACCTCTAGAGAAAGTGAATGCAACTTGGTAACATCCAGCTTACTCAGGTCCTGCTCCATCAACCATTTTCGCTACATTGTTGCCACTTGACAAGCCCTTACAAGATCTTGTAGTAAGAGTACAATATTATTTTTCTGTTGTTGTTGCTTCAGTTGTGTTTTTTTAAGTAACATTGAAGAAAAATGGCCAGAATCAGTGAAGTATTAGAGTTCATGAAAACTCTTATACAATCTACTGTTGATGACACATTACAAATGAGAAAAGGATCTCTTTCAGAAATTCAGACATGTCTACAAAATGCATAGGAAAAGATTGATTTTTTGCAGCTTGAATCACAGCTACAACAAGAAGAGCTACATCAAAATGGACACCATTCTGAACCTGTTCTTGTTCAGAACATTGAGACAACCACCCATCAGCAGCAAGTTAACAATGCAGCAGTTGTACATGCAGATGCAGAAACTCAGTTTTCACTTCCCAAGCCCATTATCAGACCTTGGGAACAACTTGTCCACAATAAGCACAGAACCGATCTTGGATATGACAAGGACTTGTCCTTTCATATT
This sequence comes from Pinus taeda, assembly GCA_000404065.3. Taxonomy (NCBI): domain Eukaryota; kingdom Viridiplantae; phylum Streptophyta; class Pinopsida; order Pinales; family Pinaceae; genus Pinus; species Pinus taeda. Next base: position 15,115 of record APFE030571233.1, read on the forward strand.
CCAGATTACGCCAAGCCTATTCAGTTTCAGAGTGCTGGATTCATTCATGACAGTTCACCTGCTCCTTATGACAGTTCAGCTTCAACTGTTCCAGACTCTGCTCCTCTTCCACAGCAACAACAACAACAAAT
>APFE030571243.1:0-23693 GCA_000404065.3 Pinus taeda
TCCTCATTTCAATCCTAGTCATAGATCCCCCCATTAGACGAAGGTCGTTGATCATCCAAGGGGGAGGGTATATATATATATATCAGTGAGCCATGAAATAAGGCTATGGAGGTGGCTCGATATGGACTACTGGGTAGTGATGTGACAATGCCACATGGTTGGCTGGTAGGGATATGGGTTGGCAAGTGGCACTGCCACATGGGTAGTTATGATGACATGGACCTCCCCTGAAGGGGGGAGGGCTTCCACGTGGGAACCGTGTGGGTGCCACATGGAAGCACAACACTGACATGACACATGTTTAATGGTCAATTTTAAAACAACCATATCTTGTGATACAAATGCCAATTTTAGAAAATTTTTATATTGCCAGAAAGTTGTCGATGAGCCACATGCAATGGAAATGTTCGTTTTAAGTTTTGAGGAGTTTGAGAAATGCTAAAATTTTATAACCCGATTTCCATGACTAGATTATGGAGGTTGGGTCAATGTTAGTGACACATATAGTATGGGCTATGGGGTGGATGGGGGTGCTACATAGTGGTATCAAAATAATTTTTCAACCCTGGACCTCTAGAAGCAAAAGAAAGTTCTTGGTATGGTATACCAAGCCTAGAGTAAACCATGGATAGAGTATTCAAATATGAATTTTGTTATGTGTTGTTTTGATACTGAGTATTCAAATATGAGTTTTTCTATGTGTTGTTTTGATACTAAGTATTTTAGTATGAGTTCTATTATGTGTTGTTTTGTTATTGAGACATGGCTTATATGTTGATGTGTTATTCTGACATGGAAACTAACTTGTGAAATAATGTGTTAAATATTAATAGCCATGTGCTTGTGACATTTAGTTGTAATATATGCATATAGTATGTGTATGCTAACCTTGATATGAATTATTTATGTTATGGACATGCTAATTTGATGTGTGATGTTTCATCTACCATTGCACCAATAGACTCATAATGACAAGCCAAGGTGATAAACTATATGATGCAATTATGTTTGATTTGTCTAATAGATGTGTGTGTGTATGACAACACATTTAAGATAGAAACAATGAACAACAAAAGAATAAGGGAATGAATAGTGAGATGGTGCAGTATAGCATAGACTGATATTAGTAGGGATATGGGGAAGCATCAATTGAGAAGAGAGGAGAGGTAGACTCTCATGACAACATGGATACACTGAGAAGTCTAAGGGCCGAAATAAGAAGATGCAAAGTTAATAATGAGAATCTTGTTATGGAACAAAAGAGGCAAGCTAAGGTGAGTGTTGTTATACTACAAAGTATCTCAGACTCACAAAGACAAAAGCATAATGAGTTGGGAGCTAGTCATAAGGTCAATGAGAGCTTATCTAGACAAAGAAAGCAAGAAGAAAGGACTGATGGAGTAGATGGAAGTAGATCCAAGAAAAGGCACATGTTATCAAGTGAAGACACAATAAGGGGAGGTACTCCACTAAGTATTTTGGAGAGAAGGATAAGCACCCATGGACAACACGTTGGTGCTACTACTAGGAGACATCATCATTATAGGAGAGGGAGAGAAAAAGGAGAAAATGCCAAAGGATTTAAAGAAGGCCAAGCCTCCTACCTTTGATGGTGAAGTCAGAAGATATTGAAGGATCCTTTCTTGGGATGAAGAAGTTATTTAGAGTACAATTACTCAAAGAACATGATGAAAAATGTGGCTACCTTCATCTTGAAGGGAAAATTTAACGTCTTGTGGGAGGATTTGAAGATTGTGAAGGATATAAGAGAAGAAGAGTTGTTTTGGAGGGATTTTGAGGGGTATTTAGGGGAAAATACCCATCTGAAAGGTATTTTGACAGTAAACCAAAGAGATCTATGAAATCAAGATGGGGAAAATGTCGAATGAAGAATACATGACCAAATGTTTGGAGCTATTGAGATACATGCCTTACCTCAAGGAGGAAAAATAAAATGTCTAGAGATATATCAATGGATTGCCATCAGATTTTAGGGATAGAATTAAGTTTGATGAACCTAGAATGCTAGATGATGTGATCAAGATATTGAAATTATTCTATGATTTATTTAAGTGCAGGTCCGAGCATGGGGCTAAGTGGAGGACAAAAATAAGTTTGAAATATAAAGGGAAAGATCACAGAAAGAATTAGAAACTGTGAGTTATAAGAAAAAGGGAAATTACAACCTCAGCTAACCAAGGTGGACTCCAAATGAGCTTCAACGTAGCCTATAAAGGCCACATTAACTAGCTCACAGGAGAACAAAACATGGTTGTTGGGGATGAGGTCTTATGATGAATCCTTAGTAGACATGTTTTAGAATAGGAAGAAATGGTAGCCACAAGAAAAAAATCCTCATATTGTGGATCAATGACAATTTTGAAACACTGTGTCATAAGAAATATTGTAAGAGTTTTGGCCCAAATCCAACTTTTTTCAAATAAACAAATATAATACCCGTTCTTTTTAAAAATTAATCTTATATGTGTAAATCATTTCCCAAACATCTATATTTTCATTTACATGTAAAAATAATTATGAAAAAAATGGAGACAATAGTTTTTAGTTTCAAGCTAACAATCACCTCCAAATAGACCAATGCCGGTCTTTCGTTGGACTTCACAAAAAGACTTGGAATTTGATATTTTAATGTGTCTAAATATTAAGTTGCTTTTTCATAAATTTTAATGAGTGATTTAGACATAAGTTAAGTTTGACAATCTGTTTAGTTGTAGCACCTATTTCTTGTCACTAATTTGTTATAAATTGACTGAGGTTCATACAAATATGAAAATAATACCGAGAAAGAGATTACTTGGACATCATTCCCAATTATTTGATAAAATAGAGAGTTTTTGTGCTTTCTTTTTCTAAGGATAAATACATTAAAGCCTACCTCCTTATAAAAAAAATTCAGATACCAACACATAAAAATTAGAAGTTGGTGAATTTAAACAAAACGTTAAAGTGACAAGAAATGACAATAGTGAGTTACTGTGCTTTCCTTTTCTAAGGATAAATACATTAAAACCTACCTCCTTACTAAAAAATGCATATAACAACACATAAAAAATAGAAGTTTGTGAATTTACACAAAACATTAAAGTTACAGGCATGAAAAACAAATGACGGTTGATCAGATAAAATAAATTTGAAATTACAGGCCTGCTCACAATATCCTCCAACAAACAAAAAGACTTTGTTTGGTAAATTAAATTTGAATAATATTTATTGTTTTGTCGTCCTACTCAATGCTGTGATTTATTGACATTTCCAACCTTCTGCCGCATCTATGTCCCTGTCAGTATGGTGCCAAGATAGAATTTTGATGTCCAAGTTGCCCATCATGCTGCAATTTGTTGAAGGCAATTATAAATTCCTCAACCCATCGACAATCCTAATTGAAATTGTTAAAATGGACACCAAAGTCGTGAAATTTGCAGGTCATTGAGCTTTGAAATTCCTAAGAAATGTGTGCAGAAACATAGACAAAGATTTATGTTGAATTGAATTTGAGCAAAGTGATTGAAATAAATGGCCTCTATTATTTAGAGAGGCGATTACATCCGTTTCAATAAGATCATTTTCCAACTAGACTCTTAAATACTCTCAAAATCTATGCTCCTCATGGTGTGGTATTCAGTGCAGAAAAGCACCAAAAGAGTGGTGTCCATAATCCAGGCCAATCCTTTCTAGATTACAATTGGAATGAACACTTCCAGTATCTCTGGGAAGTCTCTCTTTGTTGTGCACTTGCAATATTACTGATAATCCCTTGAAAGTATGGATTCCACCAGAATTTGGGCGCTTAAAGTGCTGAGAACACTTGATATGAGCAATAATATCCTCTCTATCTCTATCCCAAAATCACTCTCTAATTGTACACACTTTTGATGGCTCAAAATAGCTTGGCAGGGAGCATTCCAAATGAGTTTGGTCATCTACTTGAGTTGGAACATTTCATATTTTTTATAGAAGAAAATACAACCATCTTTCATTAATAAAAACAAAGTTGTTTTCAAAGACCTAGATATTATCACGTAGCAGAAAACACTTAATAGACACAAGAGAACATATAAGAGAGAACAACAAAATCCAAAACATGGGAGGAAAAAAACAGTCCCCTACATACTGAAAATGACTAATACAAAAAAGATAGAATGATAAGTCAAAAAAGGCTAGAGAATCAACATATCTAGGGATCCAAAACACCACATACAACAAAAACTTAAAAACATGTACATCCTTGAACTTGATAGGATATACATAAAAAATTCCACATGCGGATGTAAAAGATCTCCCACCAAAAATAACTGCAAAAAGAGATAGAGGAGGCAAATCAAGGAGACAATACCAAGCCTATACTAGAAGGAAAAACACCCCACTCCACAGTGAAATCCATTGAAAAGATAGTCAAAGAGCATCCTGCCCAACAACATGGAAGCCCCACATTTGGAGAGGGCATCTGCCAAAGAGTTTTGTTCCCGATAAACATGTGAAAAGGAGATATCAAGGAAAGAAGCCATCAATAATTTAATATTCTGCATCCATTGAAATAAGGATGGCACCTCTAGAGGATTCTAACCCTTTGTCCACTCAATAACCATCTAAGAATCACCGACAATCAGAATCTTCTCAATGGCATGCCATGATGCACACTACAACACCCCCCATAGTGCCACCACCTCTTCCATGCAATTATAACTAGGTCCCCCAAACCAAAAGAAATGGAAGGCATGAGAAGGACAAACCTATAAATATGCACCACAGCCACACTGACCAGAAGAAGAAGCCCCATCGAAGTACCCAATGGGGAAAAATATCCCAAGATCCTTAATGGTAACACAAAGTCTAGGGATCTTTGGTATCTGTGGGCCAATCTCCCAAAAATAAGCTACAATTTTCAGACTGGTGGACAACACCTAAGGGGACTTGTTTTCAAAAATGTAGTAATTTCTACAACAGTAAATGCCCCAAAATATATACATTGAAACTCTTTGTAATCTTTCCACCCAGCAGTCCAGTTAGCGAGGCAAGAACCAATGGAAGACTAGTCCACGAGAACATCAATATTAAGTAATTTTGATGCTTGCTTCCAAATGGCGATTGAAAAGGGGTAGCCCAGAAATAAGTGCACAACCTCTTTGAAAGCCAACCCACATAGAGGGCATCTCCCTAGACCCTTGAAACCCTGCTTGCTGAGATTATCCCAATTAAGAACCTGATTGTGAAGTACCAACCAAGTAAAGCATTTTATTTTTAATGGAACTTCTCATTTCCACATTTGTGCCAACCATGTTACAAAGAGACTAGGTTGGATACTCATAGAAATATAGGAATATACCTCTTGGGAAGAGATGTTACATCTAGTTGCACAACCTCCCCATGATATCTTGTTTTCCTGATTATATAGAGAAATCCCAAGCATCTCCCTAGACCCTTGAAACCCCGCTTGTTGAGATTCTCCCAATTAAGAACCCAATTGTGAAGTACCAACCAAGTAAATCATTTTATTTTTAGTGGAACTTCTCACTTCCATATTTGTGACAACATGTTGCAAAGAGACTAGGTTGGATACTCATAGAAATATAGGAATATACCTCTTGGAAAGAGATGTTACATCTAGTTGCACAACCTCCCCATGATATCTTGTTTGCCTGATTATATAGAGAAATCCCAACATTACACAAATTAGAGAAATATTGTTCCCATTCTATGTTAATCATATTTGGGATGCCGATCTCCCAAGCATGCGCCCATTTGGTAGATGACATAAATGAGTGTCGATTTGCTTGGGCCAAGGAGAAGACATCGTGATCATTCAGGAACTGGATGGTCGGGGCCAATAGATTATGATCCTCAATCAACCCTTGATGGCATCCAGTCCAACAATACCATATCTTCACAACCCACCTCCAAGAAAAGATTCCCATAAAGCAAGGGTTTGGCAAGCATCTAATTGTGCTAGATGTATGAAGCATTTCTTTTTGTAGGAGCCCTAGCCAATACCATTGTTCTAGTTTTTCATTTTGAAGGTACTTTTCCTTAATATTTTCTTGCAACATTCCATATCCATAAAAATCCCTCAATAGATTTTTAGTCAATAGGGGCATATTGGAACACTTTGAATCCCTTATTATACCCCAACCCCCCTGCAACTCAATTGGACTTTAAATCAAATCAAGTTCACATAAATGAATTTTTTGATTTACAAACTCTAGACCACATGAATTTATCAATGATGGAATCGATTATGTGAATGACCAATTGGGGTATATGAAATATATGCATCCAATACATAGACATACCTTGCAAAATTGCCTTAATCATTATCACTCTACACCCCATTGTGAGCAATTTATGGTCTTATAATGCAATCTTATTTCTAAATTTATTAACAAGCCAATTATAGTCCCTCTTCTCGTAACTTATCGGCTTCAAATGGAATCCAAAATATTTAAATCCTCCTAATAGTGGTTTGATTTTTACCCCAAAGAGAGTTGTGACCTGTCGTAACTCATTTGAATCCATCGCATCTGAAATCAATTATAATTTTGCTTTATTTATAATAAGGCTCGAGGCATTGCTAAACTTTGTAATAACTTAGAAGAATATATTCCATTCAATAATTTTGCCTCTTCAAAGCAGAGGACATCATCAATGAACATTAGATGTGTCGTTAATATGTTCCTAGAAACCCTAGAACCAAAAATCCTACCATCCTCCTTCACTTCCTTAAGGCCTCTGCTAAGTGCATCTATGACCACAATAAATAGCAGAGGTGGAACTAAACACCCTTGCCTTAATCCTCTAGAGATCTTAAAAGAATATATTGGGGAACCATTGATTAATACAACCAGGTTCACCAAAGTGACACATGTTATGATCTATTTGATGTGTATACAAGGAAATCCCATTTTGTGAAGAATGTGTTGGATAAATTCCCAATCTACTCTATCATGTGACCTTATGAGATCAATTTTCATAAAATATGATTTCAGTTTGTGAGATTTAATTAAATGTAAGCATTCTTGTGTCATAGCCACAACATCTTGAATTCTTCTATTATATAGGAATCTGCATTGTTCCTATGAGATATGATTAGATAAAATCTTCTTGAACCTATTAACAATTAATTCAGATATCATCTTGCAAATATAGTCAAATAGGGAGATAGATCAATAATTAGAAAAAATGAGGAATTTGTCTTTTCAAGAATAAGAGTAATGAAGGTTGCATTGATAACACCTAATATGTGACTTGTACAGCGATATTCTTTTGTCATCTCTAGTAGGTTAGAGCCCATTATGTTGAATAAGAAAAGAAATAGTTCCACCGACCATCTATCCAGTCTCATGCTTTTGTCCTTTTCCATATATTTTAGATTATATAAGAGCTGATTCGATGTTATCGACCTATCCATTTGATCAATGTATTCCTCATTGACTAAGCGAGGAAATAGGTTGTCCATCTCCATTTTATCAACTATATTATTCTCCTTTGTCTCCTTATATTGTTTATTGAAAGAATGGACTTCCTATTTCTTAACATCTTCCATTGAAGTGAGCAGTTTATCAGCCTGTTGAAGGCCCCGAAAATCGGAGGTTAGAACAATGCGCAAAAGTGACCAGCACGAAGGTAGGCACAGTTGGACTAAATCGACACATCAGACATCTCAAGGGTGAAGAAACTTGGTTCTAGCATCACCCCATATTGCTTCGGGTGAGACTTTAGTCTGCGCACCGCAGGCTAATGCCGAAAGGGCCAGTAGTGTAGGGATTTGTTTGGCTAGTTAACTCCGAACTTGGGTCAGGCCCCCTCAAACCAACAAAATAGAAGGGCATCCTGGAGGTGAAAATCTGGAACTTGCTAACCCTCCAAGAGCATCTGGTATGTGGGGCCGAATTCTGGGTCACTTTTGTAGAGAAGTGGCCAATCAGAAGTCTCATGCCCACAAGTGTTGAGCACAGTGGTTAATGCCATGATAGGTTGTAGGCTGAGGCAGTCTGCAACATTATTAGTGCTACCCTTCTTATACTTGATATTCAACTTGAACTGTTTCAGATATGTGACCAATTTTTATGGCAATCATTCTACAACTTCCCTTGCATCTGTATGAACTACAGGGGTTGGTGCTCTATGTGGATGACCGTTTCCTTCCCCAAAATGTAATGCTTCCATTGTCACCTGCACAATGGAATACATCTCTCTGTCATAAGTGGGATACTTCCGAACTGTGTCTGAAAGTGTCTCACTATGATATGCCACTGGATGCCCCTGTTGAGTAAGGACTACCCCAATAGCATAGTCAGGGGCATTTGTCTCAATCTCAAATGGTTGTTGCAAGTCTGGTAAAGTGAGCGCTGGTGCAAAGAAGAGGTGATGTTTTAACTCTGTGAATGCCTTCTGTTGAGATTCAGACCAAAATAATTTTGGTTTCGCTCCTCCCTTGGTGACTTGACTCAAGGGCCAAGTGATATGAGAGAATCCCAACATGAACAGGCGGTAGAAATTGGCAAGACCTAGAAAGATACAGAGCTCTGTCAGAGTGGTTGGGGTTGGTCAATTCCGAATGACTTGGATTTTGGCTGGATCCACATGAAACCCTCTTTCATCAATAATGTATCACAGATACTGAACCTGGGTCATGCCAAAAGTGCATTTCTCCAAATTAGCACATCACTTGTGTTTCCGTAGTGTTTGGAGAACATGTCAGATGTGGTGGAGGTGCTCTTCTCAACTCTGGCTGAAGATCAGGATGTCATCCAAGTATACCACTACAAATGAGTTGATGAAGGGCTGCAAGATGTCATCCATCAAACTCATGAAGGTCGCAAGAGCACTCGTCAACCCAAAAGGCATAACCAACCATTCAAAAAGGCCCTCCTTGGCTTTGAAGGCAGTCTTCCACAGATTGGTGATAGCCAGACTTTAAGTCAATCTTGCTGAAATATTTTCCCCCTTTAGTGGGTTCAAAAGGTCATCAATCTATGGTATCGGGTACCTATTCTAGACAGTGATCTTGTTCAACACTCAATAGTCAATATAGATTCTCCAAGTCGCATCCTTCTTCTGTACCAACACGATCGAGCTCCCACGGGGTGATGAACTCGGACGGATGTGACCTTTTTGTAGCAACTCCTAAATCTGCCTCTTGATTTCTCCGTTCTCCAGAATGAAGTGCCGATAGATTGGTCCATTGGGCAACAATGCACCTAGGGTTAGATCGATGGAGTGCTTGACCTGACAGTGCAGTGGCACCCCTGTGGAGGAGGTGAAGATGTCCTCGTACTCCTCCACGACCTTATCCATTTGTTGTTGCCGTGTGGAGGGACCTTGTCTAAAGGTCGTGGCCACCATCTTCTTCTTTCCCTGAGGGCATATCATCAGGAAAACAAATTTCCTAGTTTTGGAAATGAGCTTACTGCGTTGTTTTGTAGTCACCAAAGAGATGGCGGTAGGTGGTGCTACCTCCGGTATATTATACAACTTATTTCCAAAAGTAACAATAACAACATGAGGCCTTGACTCATACACAACATGTCAGTGCCATAAGTATGGTTGGCCTAATAATACATCACAAACATCAAGGGGAGCAACGTCACATAATACCTCATCCATGAAGGGCTTGATGTTGCATGGAAGGCGACACTGCTGGCTCACGCGAAGATCCCGTCCTTGGTGAAGCCACCTGATGGTGTATGGTTGTGGATGTGTTGTGGTCGGTAAGCCCATCCGCTTCACGACCTCTACTGAAATGAGGTTCTTTTGGCTCCCACTGTCGACAATGAACTATAGCAGGGAACCTCCTTCTGGATCTTTGGGTTCCTCCTTTTGTATCTTCATCGTGGCAACAGTAGCGTTGGGATCTGCATCGATAATATGCTTCCCTTTTTCATTCCCCTTGTCATGCTCTGACTCAGAGTCGAAACATGCATCTGATTCCGAAGCCTTTAGCTCGGCCACCGGTGACTGCTTGGCTCGACACTCACTTGTGTTATGAGTGGAGCTCTTATGGAACTCACACCACTTTCTCGTGTCCTTCTTCATCTTCGCCGCGTTGTTCTTTTCTTACGACTTTGGCGGTTTGTCCGTGGCTGCCCCAACTTGGCTTGGTCCTTTGTCCTGCGGTTTGGGGGAACCTTTCCCTTGCTTTGGATTCAAAGATCCAAAGTCTCGCTTCTTCTGTTTAAAAAGTTTCTTGATCTTGACGTCATATCGATATGTCGTGCCGAGCGAGGAGATGTCCAGGAATTCCATCTCATCTTGGATGTACCTGTGCAAGCAACCGCAATACTTGAGAACCAAATGATTCTCAGAATCCTTGACACCCAACTTTGTCTAAAGGGTATGGAAAACATTGGTAAAATCTAGCACATCTTGGTCCCTTCCCTGTCGTAGCATTGTCCACTTTATGTATTTATCCTCATAGAGCCCGACAGGGTAGTACTGATCCTTGATGGCATCCCGAAATGAGTTCAAAGTGGGTGCGGTTGAAAACAATGAGTTTGTACTTTCATGCTTTTGCTCACAGTAGGTTTCCCACCAGTCCTTGATGTGGAGGGCTGCTTTGAGAAGTGCAAAAGTGATCTTTTCCTGGCTGGAAAAATCATGAACGGAAAAATATCTTCTAATAGATTTAACCATTTATCTACAACATCTACATTTATTTGACTCTCAAATATGGGAATGTCAAATTTAACTTATACCTTAAAGGGTGTGGCACTACCAGAGTAGCTGCTAGAAGTAGATGCATCACCCTTGGGTAGCCGCTAAAGGATATGGGCAAAGTTGTCCATCATCGCATTCCTTTGTTGCTTGAGGGCTTCTTTGAGCAAGATTTGATAGGATCTCCTGCACCCTCGTCTTTCTTTTCATCTACCATGGGAGGCCGTTGGGATTGACGAGGTTGGTCTTGCAAAGGTTCAACCAGTTCAAGCCCTAAATCCTTATATCCCGACCTCGTTAGGCACATGCAAAGAAAAACAGATAAAGAGAAGACCGCTCTAATACCACTGATCTAGATTTAAACAGGAACACAACAAATTATAGATATAACCATAAATACAAAGATGGAGTAGAAATAACGGTTCATTTCATTAATATCAAATACTAAAATATGCTTACAAACAGAATGGAAATAAGACTAGCTTGGGTGATGGTAGCTTATCTATGAGAAGAGATATGGCGGCTACATGCCTCTAAACTGTGTTACAATGAGGTTTGAATACCTATTTATTGTTGAGAAACAATGGAAAACCCTAAACATCCAAGAATCTAACCTTAGGATATGAAGCGCCAAACTATGGGCCTGTTTGGGTAAATTGGTACATTAACTTCCTGGGTCGTAACTTTGGCACACGATCTCCATTTGACACCCACAATACCTAGTTAAAAATATCTATCTGAGGACTACAAATTTTGAGTGAGAAACATCCGTCTATAACCCATGTTTCTCCCATTTTTCCCAAAAACATCGTTTAGGGCCTCAAAACAGCTCTGAAAGTTCAGGACCTGAAAAAATTGCCAAAAATAGTAAATTGTGCTACAAAGAAGGAAACTTAAAAACTGAAAGAAACAATGTTGGGGGTCCAAGTGGAATAGGCGGGTGGCCACCAATATCCACCTGGATCATTCCTCCCTGCTTAGGAAGCAATGGTCCCCATTACGTTGAGTTCCTCCATGAGATGAGGAAACCTCTGCTAAACTTGGTCCCTGGTGAGCCACTTGCCCTAGTGAAGGAGTTGGCCTACTTTGACAACTCGATATAGTTGGATCCTTTATTGTCAGGTTTTCTTGATCTACGTGTCCATGATCCGATTAGTTGTGGTTTCATCCATGCAATATGGATTTAACTCTTAAGATGTGAGTTGTCCTGCAATGTCTGAGGTGTCCAATAATGGTGGGAAGTATGTTCAAAGGCAGTCCACATTGAACACTTGGTGCAGGCCAAGGACTGGGGGAATGCTGAGCTCAAATGCATTGTCACCCACAACCTTGGTAATGGTGTAAGGACCTATTGTGCTATACAGCAACCCCCCCATTTCAAATTTTTCCTAATCTTATTCTAAGATGCTAAGAAGGAAATAGGGCCCCTTTTGTTTTTGAGAAGTAATAAAACCTTCACATAGAAATAAATTTCTTTGTTTCTTGCTTTTTAAATTAAAAATGCTCTAAAAAACTTTCTAAAAGCACACATTGCAAATTGCATTCACTTAAGGCTAAGGAACATTCAATCTGAATGATCATGTTGCAATGTGAAAGTCTCAATCGTAGAGCTTCTTAAAACAATCCATTGACAAACATGTGATGGGATAAAACTTTCGCATATCGCATATCGCCGATTCCAAAAAATATGTTTTAAGGAGCCGTTGAAACTTTGCGATGCGATATGATTCTCGCATTCTGCATACCCCGAAAACCAAAGGAAGCTAGCCCCGAAAACTTGCGATGTGATATATGTCTATTGCATATTGCAATCCCAACAGATACGAGTGAAACTAACCTTGGGGATGTGCGATGCGATGTTAATAATAATAAAGTGGTTCAATAATAATAAAGGGAAAACATGATCCGGGCAAGTTAAATAAGGAATTTCCCAACTCTATATGCTAGGTCCACTTATTGCAATTACGGAAATTCGAAAGACTCTTAGAACATGGAACTTATAACTCTCGACTTGTGATATGTGATTGCTCTTTAAATATTAAAATAATATATTGAAATCGCTCACCGCAAAACCAAAAAGTTTATGGCACACATTCTAATAGAACCTTGGAAACCTGCAATGCGATTTATTCATTGAGCATTAAAGTTTCACATCGTTGGTTACGACAAAACATTAAAAACAGTTATGACTGCAGTCCTTCAAGATTTCATCCTTCATGTTAATATTAATTTACAATACGAAATCTTTCGCATCAAATGCTCCTGCTCCGATTTTCGTCTATACTAATCTCAACACTATCTTTACAAGCTTTAGCTGCTCTAAAAAGTTTTAGCCTATCACTGTCCTCTATTTCATTTTCGCAGTTTGAATCTGGAAGTATGCAGCTAGCCAAAATGTCAAAGAAAGCTTGAAAGACAAAAGTTCCCCCTGCAATGGTGGAAGGACGGGAAAAAACTGTGTTGATCTTGGATACTACATGTCAAGATTGTGGGAAAATTTCATGGGAAGGCATATATGATATGTTAGAAAAGGAAAAGCCAAAGGTAATGGAAGGACATGCAACAACTGATGGACCTGCAGAGTTAGAAAACACACTTGGTGATTTAGCTGACTCTTTTCTTCATCGAATAGCAGCCTGCCCAAAGGTTTTGCCATATAATGATATAGTAAAATGGGTAATTGAAAGCATCAATATAATGGATAGGATGCTCTTCACAACTGACAGAAGAATTTTTGGATCATTCAAGCCTGAAGACTTGAAGAAAATGTATCATTTGCCAGAGCCCCAGAATTACTACAATAAATCATTCCTTGAAGCTTTCTCGAAGGAAAATCAAATAGAGTCGGACCCCATCAGACAATGGAGACGCTTCCCTAACAAACACAAGCACAAATCATCCAGTATGTATTCTTTGGACTCCCTAGCGTCTCCATATTGTTATGCTTCCACAGTGATGTGTAGACTATTTGGAAGCTCTGATACTACTAAGTTTTCCATTGAAATGGTTCCATTAATAGAAGCAACATTGAACTCTTTCGTGATGGATTGGGTTAATATCCTATCAGATAAAATGGTCGTCCAAATACTTGATTATAGGAAAAACAGGTATGTTTCCACCCGAGTCGTTCCCCCCATTTATATGAGTGCCTATATAGTCGATACCTTTTGTATCAATTTCGATTTTCCCATCATGGGATGGAAATGGACTATCCAAGACCCAACCCCTATCCATGTTTACCATAAATGCACGTGGAAGACCCAATATAAGAATAATTTCTACAAAATTTGTCATGGTTTCATCCTACCCATTAATTAGGCCATTTTTAATAGACAAGCTCCTCGGCTGTCCGAGGAGGCTAGTATTGATCTAACTTCAATTGGCAGTTGGTTTGGGGAAGAAATGTTCACATACATTAGGGTTTTTGGTAGCGTTACCAACCCGCATGTCCTTCCTCTTTATGTCCCAAACAAACTATTGGCTAGGGAAATATCTTATAAGACAGTTGAAAAAGGGCTTAGAAAAAATCTCAAAGAAGCCAAGAAACAGTTATGGACTGCCTTTCCTATTCGTTGTGGCATCTATTCATTACATGACTATAAACATGCCCAAATTTAAGCCTAGAAAACAAAGGATTTGAACCTAGCTGTTATTCCCAAAAGATAGTATGACCCAAATAAAGTTGCTTATAATTTCACTACTCAGGTAAAGATTAAACAATTCGTCCATGAGGATGACGAATTCGATGACTTATTTACATCAATAGAGACATTCACACAAGTGAGCCACCGGGAAAAAGTCAAGCTGGAATCATAAAAAATGGACCAATTCATCCAATACAGGATGCAAAGGCTTCAAACAGTACCACTGGATTTATTGAATATTGCACCAATCATCGAGCAAATAGAGCAAAGCATAGAGCAAGATATAGAGAAAACTTCTAGTGCAGCCAAGACAAGCAACAAGGCAAGTGAACAGTTAGGCACAGATGTCCACATTGATCTGATATTGATCAAAGAATGGGAATAGTTTGATAAACATATCAAAGGTCAAAGTGATACCCAAAATGTTATCACACCGGGATCCCCCTTAAGACAACAACCCATGATTCATGGTCTTGTGATTGAAAAACCATCCAGCAAGGACTCAACTCTAAAAGAAGTCGAGATAATCCCTGAGTATCCTTCATCAGAGATTACATTGAGCATAGAGGAAATTCCACCTTTGGATGTGTTTTATAGCCCTAAACATAGAGCTGTAGTCAAAAGGCAAAGGAAAAAGAGAAAGATAGACCAAACATCAACAACGGTTCCTCAAGATGAATTTATGAATGTCATCTAGAAAGACTCAGAAGTCAATCCCTTTGAGGACTTGACCAAATTATCACAGTTTGCAGGAGCGTATACAACTGCCACGATAGATAAAGCAGCCGAAGTTAATCAATTGATCAAGGAAAAAGATAAAAAGATTAAACAACCTGAAGAACAATTAAGGGTGGAAAAACAAAGGATTGATCAGTAGGCTATTGAAAGACAACAACGACTATCTCAGGGTTTTGAACAACTAAAACTGGCACATCATGAAGAGATCAAATCTAAGGATCAGCAAATAAAGTAGCTACAACTCTCAATGGAGCAATTCAAAGACAATCTCAAAGTTGAAGAGTTTATAAAGGAAGCCTTAGAAATAAATAATTTCTTATCTCAACAGCTAACCCAACTCTGCCAAAATATATCTCTCATTTATCCACTATGTATCAAAACCAACGCACTGATAGATCAAGCGATCAATTCCAGGTTGGAATTCGAGGATGTAGATGACAAAATCACAGGTTACATCTCTTGGAAAAACATAAAAAAGGGAAGGGCTATTAAATTACCGGTAATTGAATAATCTCATAAGGAGATATTATTTTTAGAATGGGAGACACGGATAATCAAAGCAGAAAGAGCAACTTCAAGGGCTAGGGCAGTGATGAATAGTATCATTGAGATGATAAACAATAACTTACATAGCGCCAATCTAATTTTTGAGTGTTCCCCAGAAAACCTTCCAAAAGCAAAAGTGTTGGAAAACCAATGGAAGCAAGATTTGAATACCAGAGAGAAGCAACTCAAAAATTAAAAAGCCTTAATTGGGATACACATTGGTTCTACTTAGTCAAACCACATAGCCAACACATGACAATCAAATGTCTTGCTGATGCAGTCAATCGCATGACGCCAAAACTCTCGGATGTAGTATATACAGGTCAGTTGCATGCTAGGATGAGTCATCTGCCAGAGAACCAAAATATGCTCGAGATTTGTCAGTTAAAGCCACAGGACAAATAATAGAAGCAATGCATCTTATCAAAAGTTATCACAATTCTATTTTTTAACATGAAATCCCATATTTTGGGAAAGGCTGTTCCAACCACGCCAAGCACATTTTTCGAACAATTTGTTTTTATTTTTGCTATAAAGACCCTTTCATGTCATTTTAGAAAGGGTCCTAACATTTTTATTAAATTAGATTGAAGAAGATAGCATTTCTGCACTTCTTAATTTACTTTTGTAGAAAACAAGGATCAAGGTTCAAACTTTTTGTAAAGCGATTTCAAGAGGACTTGCATTTTTGTATATTTTTGAAGTTTTCAGAATAGGAAGAGTGAACTAGATTATTACTTCCGTAAGAGGACTCAAATACATATGGTACTCTTATCAATGCCTTTTGCTTCATGTTATGCAATTAAACAATCTTTTGATTCGATATTGTTGTTGTATGTGAATGTTCATACAATTCTGCATTATATCACTTTTGAATAAGTTGGAATTGATATTCTAAACACATATGCTAACAATTGATGTTATTATGATATGTGATATGTTCTATATCACTTTGTTTAAAGTGATGATCATTCATGCTTAACTTTTTGTAGCCAAGTGATTGTTCTTCATTAGCATTTGATCACCATAAATCATTATAAATCGCATTGACATTGGATTACCCGAGTTATATATAGATCTATTTGTATACTTTCATAAGTTTATTGTCCAAACCATCTATAATTTTGTTATATATATTAAACACCAATTCATCAAAACAAATTCTGTTGGGAAACTGGTCCCATACTATCTAGTCGGAGCCACCATACCAAACCGAAAAGGAATTGCATTAAGGGCCGGACTGGGTGGTTATCCCCAATGTTGGTGCAATGATTCTTGAGGCATCAACATTTTTGGCACTAGAAGGAGGGCCTGACTATGAATGGAGAGTAAATCTAAATCTACAGGCCATTCTAAGATTAAAACTCCCTCACCATCACCTCCAACTTCTCGTTCGCATTCCAAATCTCCTATTCCCAAGCGAAAAGTTGAAAATAAAAATCTAGAACCCACTACTGAAATCCTAAAAAAGCTAGACAATTCTTCTTCTGAACCCCCTAAACTACAATCTTTGATCCACAGATTGCAGGGGATTTCAATATCTCAAGAAGAGTCTGAGTTATCCCAAGGTAGTGTCACTTCTCAATATATCCCATCGCAACTGCTAACTAGAGCACAAAATGAAAAACTTGGAATCCCACCAATTGAATTCCCTCTACCAAGTTGTAAAAGGGTGAAGAAGACACCATTAGAATCTAATAGCAAGGTTCTTTCGTCATCATTGTCCATTCCATCCATATCATTGCAAGGTCACACACCCACTTCCCAAATCCAGATCGTGATTCACACAGGTACAGGAGCTACACCATCCTCTACCCAATCAACTTCAACCATTGCTTCACTCGCTTCTACTAATATCCCAACAATGGCACATAATCAACCTCAACTGAGGCCATAGACCAACCCAGGGGCTGTTAGAATGGCTGGACCTTTGACCCAATTGCCAGCGCATCCATAAAAATGGTTACCTAAATTTAACCCTGATAATGGTCTGTTAACTGAAGAACATATAAATAATTTCAAGTTGTCCATTAATTTGAATGGAGTAGCAGAAGAAGACACAGTTGTCAGATTATTCCCATATACTCTACAAGAAGCAACAGGATCATGGTACTTTTCGTTACCATAAGGCTCTATTAATAGCTGGGATGCTTTTCAAGAGAATTTTTTAACTAAATTTGGAGATGATAGGTCTACAACAACTTTGATAAATGACCTCGCCAATTTGTAAGCCAAACCAAAAGAACCCATTAAGGACTTCAACTCACGTTTCAATAAGTTATTGAATAAAATACATACGGCATCCAAGCCTAGCGAGGAAGTCCGGAATGAATGGTACATTTCTGCTCTACCTTCAACACAACCATCATTGATGATAGAGCTACTAAACCAACGTTAGCAGAAAATATGAAAGAAGCAATAGCTGTTGAAAAACGTATCTTGGCCATAGAAAAGAAAAATGCATCAGAGGAAAGAAAATCCAAGAAAGTAACTTTTAGAGATGAATCAAAGAAGAAAGTAACCAAAGATCCATACGACATGGAAGGCCTGCAAAATGTTCTTAAAACTATGTCCAATGAAATGGTAGAGATTAAAAATCAAGTAGTTGAATCTTCATCAAAAAAACCATTTAGGTATTTTAAAATAAATCAGCCAGTAAATCCTCAGCTTCCAAACATTATATCGAATGCAAAATCTGATTTAGATGATGATGATGAAGAAGAAGATACAACTTTATCAGCTGAAGAAATAGAGGAAGAAGAAACAGTTGAATGTCATGGAATGTGGGACTTTATTCTACCCAACTCCGATAAAGAAAGTGAACAGGAAGCCCTACCAGTAAACACCAGAAGTAAAAGTATCATAGAGCCTAATCAGTGAAATCAAAAGAGGAAAAACTCCAATCCTGTTACTAAAGAGAAAATTCCCACGAAGAAATCCCCAATTTCATCTCCCCAAACAAACCATCTTCATCCAATCCTCCATCATCATAAAAAAACTCTAGTAGTTTTAGATTCCATGGATTATAATATAATTGAAGATATGAAGAAGGCTCGAGCAAACATTTCTCTACATGAACTTAGCTAGCTCAAACAGCAACAAAAGTTGTCGCTTAAGGAATTAAATGCAATATCTTCTTCTCCTCTTCCAACTAGTGTATTATCCAAGGCTACCAAAGGATCGGGTAGGCCAACATCTGATATGGTGGATTCTACCGATGCTATTTTAATTGGGGATAGATCAAATTCTCATACCCCTCCTTTTCTTTTGACTTATGAGATCTACAATAGAAAGAAATCTTAAAAAGAAATCTAAACATCCTGATTAGAATTCTAAAATAAAAATAAAATTAATTAGAATTAATTAAAGTTCTAAAACAAAATTAATTAAAACACAAAAATTAATTAAAATTATTAAGGTTATCAAAAAAATAAAAATTAATTAGTATTATCATTATAAATAATAGCATGGTCAGCTCACAAAATTTCACTCTCCACATAGCTCACTCCTCTATTTATCCAATTCCCGTGAGATGTATCCTTCACATTTATAGATCTATCCTGATGATGTCCCACAGTGGATGGCTCGAAACGTCGATTCTAAAAATAATGGATGTGATAATTTCGGAAGAAGATTCTACACAGTACAAATCATAGAAGCCTCAAAACAACAATCTTAGGCTTTATCGTAATCCAAACCCAGATCACTAGGCCCTAAACCGAGACTTCTCCCATAGGCTTTACTGTGTATCATGCCAAAACTGGTCAAGGGATTCCTAGTCCTTTGGGAATGAACCTCAAGAACACCTCCGCCCTGGATTCCATAATCCATTAGGAAAACTAAAGCTCAAAACTGAAATAAACATCCCAATGCCATGGCATCCGGAAAAAGACAAGGCTAGGCTGAAAACCACTATCATAACCCAACAAAACTATGCCATTGACAATAAGAGAACCATACACCAACATGAAAATCCATGCATGTCCAAACCAGTTAGGAAATGACACATGCAAAAGGTTACCTACAAGTATTCCTATTGAAGCTACTTGATCCTGTGTTTCCTTCCTTGATCCTTGCTTTCCTTTCCTTGCTTTTCCTTCCTTGATCCAAAGCTTGAGTGCTCCAAGAAAACTCTAAGTGACCAAGAGTGAGAGAGAAAGAATAATGAGAGAGCTCCAAACTTGAACTGACCAAACCTAACACTGTCTATATTGAGCTAAGAGCTTAACACTGACTAATAGCTTCCCAACTGATCCCCATAAGCCTTATTTTTCCTTTATTAACTTTTATAACTTGAAATTTTCACCAGGGTTGTTACACTTAGATCCACATATGAGGGAGGATAAGCTCTAGGGATAAGAGATAAGACCTCTATAGTACACATTTGAGATCCTAATCAATAGTAAATGGTTAAAACCACCTTAGAAGCTTTTAGAAAGAGAAGATTCGTAATTATTTTTTTATTTTTCTCAAAATTCTAGAACCATTGCACCTGCAGCAAAAGAAAATTGCACTGGTCTGTGCAATTTCTTAGTTATACAACATGCAACAATGCAAGTTGCATAGAAGACAAGGTGTGATGGGTTCAAAAATGAGGTTTTTAAGTTGTTAAACCATAATTCTTGGAATTTTTGGAGAGATAATGCTTAAGGATTTGCAAAGGGATGATTGCAAGGTGTTAAGGATATTTATTGATTTGGTTTCCAGGCCATTTGAGCAAATATGACAAAATGACCTGTAACAGATTACCCCTAAAGTACAAATTTGGAAGCAGTGGCTGAGGACTAAAGTGCTTTACCTTGTGATAAGTCCAAATTGAGAAAAGGCTGGTTGAGATCATCATCTGTTACAATAAATAATCATCATGATACAATTGTTGAGGTAGGCATACCCATACTTAATCTATAAGCCAATATTATATGTACAATGATAAAAAAAAAAGTCTTGTCCATTGTTCATGAATGGTGGACCCATGCTTGGATGAATTTATGAATGATCATAGCCATCATAGTTTGTGATCTTGTATGGATTTTGAAATCATAGTCTAGATGGATGAAACTAGATCCAGGGTCTTCTACCTCATTACTCGATAGTACAAGTCTAATCATGCGAATAAATGAGTTGAAGTCGAACATGGTAGACACCATCTGATTACTGGCCAATGGTGTAAGTCGTTAACAGACGTGAGAGGAACCATTGATAATGATAATGGCTCTCAAGGTACTATAGTACAATCTATGCGGTGTGCATAAATGAGTTGAAGTTGAACACCACAAAAAATATCTTGTTCGAAGGCCAATGATGAAAACTTGTCACTGAAAGAGAGGAAACTTGTCATTGAGGTATTAAAGCTCAATGGCACTGAAGGGAGTTTCTAAATCGACTTCTTGGATAATGAGTTGATGTCAACATGAAGTGACCCATCGCAGGAGGGCTTTGATGTACCCCCCACCAATGACATGAAACAAATATCAAGATTTGACACAAAATGTAATATGAAAAGTTGGTTCAGGAGAGGCAAACATGGAGTGAGGCTTAAGGTATTGTAGAAGATGTCAACTGAGGGTGGAATTTCTCTTGAACATATCGACGGCACTGAATGTAGTTGGTAACAATGACTCAAAGACCCATAATGAAGGTGTGATCAATAGTGCGGCAAGTGGATTCCCCAACCCAAAGCAATCACAAAGATGAGGTGAAAGAGTGTCATGTTCAAGAGCGACTCACTAACATTAATCCTTCTGAGTATTTTTAACAAACCCTAAGAAGGATTGGTTCGGTCTCATCATGCTTAACAAGTCCAATGTTGTTTAGTAGTTTTATGAGTCTAGAGAAGATGCAACTTGACTACTTTTTCATGTTTAGAGAGTTTGAAAAAGAGGCAAAAAATAAAACTCCAAGAGGTTCATTTTCATAAATTTAGTCTCGACCGAAAAGGCATAAAACAATACCCAGGCGAACATTTTAGTCATGTTTGACTAAAGTATTCCTTTTACATAAATAATCCATCCCAATCCAAAAAAAGGGTTAAACTTATACTGGGTGGACATCTTTTCAGTTACTTTAACGAGGTCAAAAAGACAAGTGCTCGACAATCTTTTCATGTTTTGGGAGTATGAAAAGTGCTCAAAGAGGACTCATACTGGAGGAAAGTGGTATAAAGGGTAGCAATTGGTTCCAATCATTATGGAACTGCTTAAAACACATAGAGGTCAAGAGGTTGACTAATAAGACCACTCACTGCAGCGGTTACCCAGGCAAGGGGTAAAAACCCAAGTGAAAGCATATGATAAGCCAAGCATATGGTGATGATGGAATGAGAAAATCAAGGTTCATTCCATTCACCTAAATGGACTACTGGTTATTAATAGGTGGATGGAATAAAGGTTCATTTACAAGATCAAGTGAAAGACTTGACTTGACATTTACAAGATCTAATCAAAGACTCGAATTGGAGGGAGATCTGTTTCATTTTCCTATACTTGTGTCCATTTGATGAATATGTATTTCAATGCCTTCTTGACCCATTGATAAGAGATATTAGCCTATGCTATGAATATGTTGTAGTTCTTGTGCTTGTTATAATTATTTGCAGGTTCCATTTATATCGTTTGGAGTCAGAGCTAAAGTTCACAAGTACGGAAAAGAGGAGAATTTGCGTTGGACACAAGATAAGTCCTTTCTCCATATTCTAAAAGAAAGGAAAGTTGATGGTTCAAAGGAAAGTTGATTACCATCAAAATGTGTCCATACAATCCATAATAGATTCGCCAATTTCAATAAGGAATCTATTACAAAGGCTTTTGTTTCTTGGTTTACACACATACTAATTTATTAGTTCTACTTTAGTAGCAATAGAATTATGCAAAGGTATGCAAGATTGAATTATATGCTAATTTATTAATTTGGAATGAAGATATGTTGGAATAGTTTAATAGAGTTATTTATGATTATATTTTAGATTTTTGTTATATTATATTTTGTTAATTTATCAATTTGGAATGAAGATAGGTTGGATTTGTTTAATAGAGTTATTAATGATTGTATTTTAGATTTTTGTTATGCTTTATTTTGATAATTAAAGTAATTAAAAAAATAATGATTTATTATGTTGAAAATGCAACAAGATGATGGAGCTTAGTGAAAAGAAGTCGCCTTCACTAAGTGGTCCCACAGGCTATTTTTGGCGCAAAGTCTATTTTTAGACATATGGATCATGGTCTATGAGTTGCAGGATGCTAATTGTGGATGATTGGTCATGTTCGTAAATATAGATGGACTTCTACTTTTAGACATATGGGCAGAGTCTATTTTTAAACTGCCAGGCTAAAAATAGAACAGTCGAATATTATTAGCTCTTAACAATATTTGGACTATAAACATTATCTTATTCTCTTAGAGAACTTCAGTTCGAGCTACGGATGTGGCACATACAACTGCCAGAAGGAAATACGTGTTTCTTGTGGGTTAACTTGAGCTATTGCATGGAGGAATTTAGTTAGGACTTCAGTGATTGAGTTCTGTGGAGTTGGATCAAGAGTTAATGGAGTTGTGTTCAGTTTGACTTAGTTGAACTAGTTGTATTTAGTCTAACTGATCAATAGACTAAGTGATGAGTGGTGTGAATTAGTTATTAATTAATTCACTAATTATTAACTCATAAATCAACTGAAGGATACATCAGTTAACTAAGTGCATGGACAGTTCAATGGAGACAAGTGTTAGAGGTGAGTGAAAGGGTAAGACAGCTATCAGTTGTGACTATAGTTGTGCATGAGGTTTGCACAATCAATGGATTGAGTATTTCCGGTGAGGATTGCATGGTATATCCAAGGGAAATACGAATTTGGATCATTCATTCATCAGTATTCTCAAGCAGGATTGCTCAGTGGAGGCAGGCAAGCAGCGGAGGAGATTTGAGCCAGTGATTGATTCAAATCTGAGCTAGTTTGTGTGTAACAGGTGGAGATAGTACAAAGTACTTGCAAGGAGTATTGTACTATGTATTGTTAGATGTTCTCAATCAATATAATATACAGATAGTTGGGGGTTTTCAGCTGTATGCTTTCCCTGGTACATACTGTGTTGATATGTGTG
>APFE030571243.1:24700-41306 GCA_000404065.3 Pinus taeda
GTGAGGCACTTGCTTCACAGTTTGAGTTGGATTTCACACTCTTCGCATGCATGGTTTCATCCATGGTGGGAAGTGGTTGGTTTCTTGATAGTGGAGCTTCTTTCCACATGTCCGGCGATAAAAGTTTGTTCGCTACTTTGGAGGACAAAGATCTCCAGATACTCATAACGTTGGGTAATGATGAGAAGTATAGTGTCTCATGTGTAGGCACGGTTATTTTTTAGAGGGAGCATGGATCTCGAATTACCTTGACCGATGTCAAGTATGTACCAGGACTAAAGAGAAACTTGGTGTCGATCGTAATGATGGAAGATAGAGGCTATGATGTAGTCTTCAGAGAGGGAAAGGTTTTCCTTCGACACATCATCACTAGACAGGTGAAGCAGAGTGGTTCACGGGTCAAGAACCTGTATGCTCTTGAGGTTCAAGATGCATGCAAAGCCTTGAGCAGCAAGGCAACTGATGGAGACTTAGTGGTTGAGAGGGAGGGTATATTACCTCTCAACATGCAGAGCCAAAAGAAGTCTCAGACAATGGTGGAGGAGCCATGATAGGTGCAGCAGCTTCAGGAGGTTGTGGAGCAGCTACAACAGGGGAAGCTGAGTGGAAATCGAGTAGAGACATCTACTCATGCAGAGACCTCCAGTAGGGGGAAACTTTGATCTAGGTGGGTTGAGGGATCACATGCAGCCATACCTCC
This sequence comes from Pinus taeda, assembly GCA_000404065.3. Taxonomy (NCBI): domain Eukaryota; kingdom Viridiplantae; phylum Streptophyta; class Pinopsida; order Pinales; family Pinaceae; genus Pinus; species Pinus taeda. The sequence continues at coordinate 25,401 of APFE030571243.1, forward strand.
AGGTAGGAGGTGGGGCGATATAGAGTGATCGTCCGAAGGAGGAGGGGCAAGATCCTTGAGGTACCCAACCTCTTGGTGAGACCTCGCTACAGGAGCCTCGATGTGGAGTAGTAGGAACCTACTGATTGGGTAGAGACAGATACGGATGGAGCGACAGAGAGAGCGACAGTGCAGGGAATCCCAAGACAACGCATAGCTAGCAGGCTGCAGCAATGCGAGAGGCACAAGTGTTTTGCATAGTGCTAGGTGGCACAGAGAGGTGTGCAATGGTGCAAGATGCATGGATATGTTGCAGTAGCGCAGATGTCAGAGAGGGAGCACTTGTCAGCAGTAGGAGAGCTTCAACATCAGAGTATGTTCCTAGACCAACATAGTGGTCAGTTGGGAGTGTTTTTGTTTCAAGTGTTGTTGGAGCAAGTGGACCGGGTAGATGTGTTGCATGTAGAACATTCTAGAGTTACAGGATAGGGGTTGCAGATAATCCATATCTTGTTGAGAGGGAGTGTTGAAAATGCAACAAGATGATGGTGCTTAGTGAAAAGAAGTCGCCTTCACTAAGTGGTCCCGCAGGCTATTTTTGGCGCAAAATCTATTTTTAGGCATATGGATCGTGGTCTATGAGTTGCAGGATGCTATTTGTGGATGATTGGTCATGTTGGTAAAAATAGATGGACTTCTATTTTTAGACATATGGGTGGAGTCTATTTTTAGACTGCTAGGCTAAAAATAGAACAGTCGAATATTATTAGCTCGCTTTAATAATATTTGGACTATAAACATTATCTTATTCTCTTGGAGCACTTCAGTTCGAGCTACGGATGTGGCACATGCAGCTGCCAGAAGGAAATACGTGTTTCTTGTGGGTTAACTTGAGCTATTGCATGGAGAACTTTAGTTAGGACTTCAGTGATTGAGTTTTGTGGAATTGGATAGGAGTTAAAGGAGTTGTGTTCAGTTTGACTTAGTTGAACTAGTTGTATTTAGTCTAACTGATCAATAGACTAAGTGATGAGTGGTGTGAATTAGTTATTAATTAATTCACTAATTATTAACTCATAAATCAACTAAAGAATACATCAGTTAACTGAGTGCATGGACAGTTCAGTGGAGACAAGTGTTAGAGGTGAGTGAAAGGGCAAGACAGCTGTCAGTTGTGATTATAGTTGTGCATGAGATTTGCACAATCAATGGATTGAGTATTGCCAATGAGGATTGCGTGGTATATCCAAGGGAAATACGAATTTGGATCATTCATTCATCAGTATTCTCATGCAGATTGCGCAGTGGAGGCAGGGAAGCAACGGAGAAGATTTGAGCCAGTGATTGATTCAGATCTGAGCTAGTTTGTGTGTAACAGGTGGAGATAGTACTGAGTACTTGCCAGGAGTATTGTACTATGTATTGTTACATGTTCTCAATCAATATAATATACAGATAGTTGGGGGTTTTCAGCTGTATGCTTTCCCCGGTACATACTGTGTTGATATGTGTGATTGATGCTTCAATGTGCGCATGCGATTGTTTCTTAATATTGCAAAATTGATGATCAACGTAGAGGTTATGTATTATGCATGATTCCGCAAATAGTGTATAATCAAGATAATCTCTGTGAATAAGTGTCATATTATTTAAAATTTCTACATATTATAAAGAAATGAAGAAAAAATTAAAATAATAAAATTAAAAATATTTTATTTTTTAATTAAGTAAATTATAATAATTTTAATTTGCATAATTATCGCTTATTATTATGATAAAAGTTGAAAAGTTGAAAAGCATAAAGTTTTCTAATATATATGGAATACTTTAAATATAGGGGAGCTAGAATATGATAAAAGTTGAAAAGCATACAGTGTTCTAATATATATGGAATATTTTAACTATAGGAGAGCTCGAATATGATAAAAGTTGAAAAGCATAAAGTTTTCTGATATATATGGAATACTTTAACTATATATTATGATAAAAGTTGAAAAGCATAAAGTTTTCATATATGATAAAAGTTGAGAAGTATAAAGTTTTATAATATATATGGAATACTTTAACTAGGGGAGTCTAGGAATGTTAGAATTTTGAAATTATGCTTCAATAAAATAAAGAATTAAATGATTTATAATAATTTAATTTATATAATTATTAGTTTAATATATTAAATTTTAGTAAGATTTTTTGGGATATAAAATCAAGTTTAATATCAATTGATTACAAGTAAAAAGAAAATGACATGGTATAAGTAAGAAATTGAATATATATATATAAATAATTTGAGTTTATTGATTTTATATAGAAATAAATTTGTAATAGGTGACAAAGTTATTTTTAAAAAAAGATCATTAAAATATAGAAGTTAAATATGGTTAGTTTTCATTGCTTGTAATATATTTTGGAATGTATAATTAGATTTAAAACCATATAAAAATTTCAGGGTATTTATTCTATATAAATTTAATAACTCATGTTTATAATTCCAACGATTTTTAAATCACAAGGCATTTATTCTACAGAAATTTAACAACTAATGTTCATAATTCCAACAATTTTTAATGGGGATTTATAGTAAAACTAGTTAGAAAACATGATCAAGAAAGGATAAAAGACATAAAATGTTTAATCTTATCTTAAAAAAATTTGAAATGATAATTTGTATTATAAAAATTTGCAAGTGAAGAAAGTAATTTCCACTGAACAAGAGATTTCTTGGTCAACTAACTTACTATTAAACTAAAATTCTGGAACACTCCCAAAAATTTCAAAGCATTACGCTCTATACAATTCAAATTTTATAAGAGAGGATCAAATGATTGTGGGTGTTGCTCCATATTTGCTTTCAACAAGTTGCTTTTTGCAAGGGTGGTTGGCCTGACACAAAACAATTAATATCCAATATGTTTGAAAAAAAAAATAAAAAAAAATGAATGAATGAATGTTATGGGATGGGGCAAAAGGTGCCCTATAACTATTTCTCTAAGTGTTAACAAGGTTCTTTTATTGGCCATGTCATTCGCATCTGGATGACAAGAGAATATAAAAATATTTTGAATATGAGAAATAGACCCTTATAGTTCTAATTCTCTTCATCACATGTAGTAGTTTATTGCCTTAGGAAAATAATTAACAACAATATATTGAATGATCAACTTAGAGTCTCCCAACACTAATAATAACATTATATGCTTACTCTTTGCTAAAAAAAAGTTCCTATAAAAAAAACATGTGTTTCTACTATATTATATATTATCAGACAATAAACCTGACCCCCAAACATAATCCAATTCAACCATCCCTATTTAAACTACACTCTTATCTAATACAAATTTAAAATTGAATTTTAAAATAACCATTTTAATTTTAAAATAAAAATACATAATTTAATTTAAATTTGAAATAAAAATATTTCTAATATAGCTATTAAAAAGATAATCATAACATTTATTATTATTAAAAAAATTGTTTAAAAAACCGGTATGTAAAAATAATGTTGATATACCAAATAAATAATAACATTATTTAATTTCAAATTTATGGTTTTCTAGATCTAATGATTTTGAAAATTCTTGAATCTAATTGATATTTAATGAGAAGATTTTTATGAAGAAATCACATTATAATATTTTTGTCGACGCGTTTCGAACTAACGAGTGTGGTTCATCGTCAGGATAAGTTGAAGAATTTCCTGGTTCATCGTCAGGATAAGTTGAAGAATCAGATCTTGGCTGCAAGTTAAATAGAAGAGTAGATCATCCAACGACTATATTAACCCAGGCAATGACTATATTGGACTCGGCAACTAGACTTTCTAATGGCTATATTTGACCGGGAAATGGCTAACCGGACTGGACCAAGGGATAGGAATAGGAAAAATAAAATTAGTCAGTTAATAAGTTAGTTATATATATTCAATTACTGGGAATTGAAAGGACTAATATTCTAATTAAATAATTGGTAAATTAATTTAAGTTAGTTACATAACTATTACCATATATAAATGAAGTAATGTATTTAATTAATATGAAACAAAAAGGCTAGTATTAAATTTATATCAAAAACTATATAATTAAATATTTAATAATTATAAAAAAGTTATTAATATTATCAAAATATTGAATTAAGTGCTCAATATTATATAAATAGATTAGATAATTGTGGAGTTAGTTATGTTATAGTAAATTATCTAATCTATAATAAAAACTATTTTAATATTTAATATTATATTGAAGTTATATAATAAATATTTAGTTAAACAATTGTATATTTATTATCAAGCATGTATTTAATTAATATGAGTCCAAAGCGCTAATGTTATATAATTAAATACCATATATAATCATATAAAAAATGGTTAGTAAATTATTATGGAAGTTAGTTTTTGTTATATTATTAGCAAAAATTGTAATCACTAAATCAAACATTAATCATTAATAATCTAAAAATTACTAATATGGAATACTAATTAAATAAATATGTATATTTTGAAATAGCTATAAATCAAAAACATTAAATCATTAATGTAATATGGAATAATATGTAAATATATACCTTCCGAATTAAAAATAAATATATAAATAGAAAATAAAAATACGAATCAATGATATATTATATATATATAGAGAGAGAGAGAGAAAGAGTACTAAATGGATATATATGTATATTATGAAATATCTATATACCAAAAAACTTTAAAATATGGAATAGTGTGTGGATATATACTTTCCGAATTAAATATAAATATATACATAATTAATTACTTAGTTAAAATGCAAGTTAGTTTCTTGTAATATTATTAACAGAAATTATAAGAATTAACTCACAAGACTCTAACCTATTAATATATCTATCTAAAATAAAAATCATATATATATATATCTTAGAGGCTCATCAAACCTAATAAGATAAATAAAGGACCAAAAATTAAGATTAAGGAATCTAAAAGAAGTGAGAAGAGGCAAAATCCTTAAGGAAGAAATAGGGTTGGTTAATTCCTAAAAAGAAGGAATGTTCATAAATTATCTGTTCATACAGTAAGGTTAATGAAAATGATTATTCATCTGGAGGGAGTGAAAGAAACTAAAAATAGAGAGGCAAGAACGAAAAAAAAAGACAACGAGTGAACAAGGAGAGAAGCAAGAAGAACAAGGAAACCTAGGTCGGGGACGGGGAAGGAGGGTGCGAGGAAGCGACTAGGACGAGAGGGCAGGGATCCAACAACTACTAATTTTCCAGCCATCATCTCTATTGAGGTTGCTCAACCTTCTTTCGATTTCTATGGCTTCCCTAAATTTCTGGTAATGGAAATGTGCCACCTTGGTAATAACACGGGCCTCCTCAATGCATACATGGTGCTTAGTCTTCTCCGCATGTTCTTCTCATTAAACTTGATATGGATCACAAAAGCTTAAATTCAAGAATCTAATTGATATTATTTAACTTCAAATTTATGGTTTTCTAGATCTAATGATTTTGAAAATCCCTGAATCTAATTGCTATGAAATTATCCTTATTTTTATAATTATGACGACATTTTAATAAAAATATTTTAAAATAAAAAATAAATGTAATGAATTTCTAAATCTAATTCGGATATAACAATAGATTTTTTTATTTTTTTTTTCAACTGTAAAATTTAATAAAGTAATTAAATAAGATTCATTGTACCTTTGCCACTTTCAGCGTTAATTTGCTGATGAATATGACGATTCATTGAGATTTGAGACCACCCACTGACTCTATGTCCCTGTTAGTACGACGACGAGATAGAATTTTGACAAGCAAATTGCCCATCACGCGATAGTTCGTCGAACGTGATCGAAAATTTCCCATGAGTGATGGAAATATGCGCAAAAACACCGGCAAAGACTTCAGTTGAATTGCTCTAGTGATTTGAATTTCTAGAAATTTACAATTTTTTTTTGCAGTTTAATTTAAAGATGAAATGGCTTTTTTAAGATATTTTTTTCTGGTTAATTTTAATTAAAATTTGATAGAAATTTTAAAAAAATTGAGTTTAAATTATTTAATTTGCATAATTCGAATGCAGTAAAAGATTTTCATTGTGCTAAATCTATTTATATATTCAAAATTGCATTTTAAGTAACAAAAAATATTGAAATTGTATTACTACAGTTTAATAAATTTTGATGAAAAAACTATTTCATTTATAAATTAAAACACGCCCAATTTATTTACCATATTAGGACAATAAAGTGTAACCACCATACCCCGCCACTAAGACCATTTCTATTTTTGGAATTGCTATAATTTTCAGTTACAATAGGTGTTGCTCTCTCTATATAGATATAGACTTGACAAAGAACATGATTGGAGTGTGTGACGAGGCTTTTAGAAAGAGAAGATTCGTAATTTTTTATTTTTTTTCTCAAAATTCTAGAACCATTGCACCTGCAACAAAGGCAAATTGCATTGGTCAATGTAGTTTCTTAGTTATACAACATGCAACAATGCAGGTTGCAAAGAAGACAAGGTGCGATGGGTTCAAAAATGAGGGTTTTAAGCTGTTAAACCATAATACTTAGACTTTTTGGATAGATAATGTTTAAGGATTTGCAAAGGGATGATTGCAAGGTGTCAAGGATATTTATTGATTTGGTTTTCAGGCTAATTGAGCAGATATGACAAAATGACTTGTAGCAGATTACCCCCTAAAGTACAAATTCAGAAGCAGTGGCTGAGGACTAAAGTGCTTTACCTTGTGATAAATCTGAATCAAGAAAAGGTTGGTTGAGATCATCATCTGTTACAATAAATAATCATCATGATATCATTGTTGAGGCAGGCATACCCATACTTAATCTATAAGCCAATATTATATGTACAATGATAAAAAAGTCTTGTCCACTGATGATGGATGGTGGACCCATGCTTGGATGAATTTATGAACGATCATAACCATCATACTTTGTGATCTTGTGTGAATTCTGAAATCACAGTCTAGATGGATGAAACTAGATCCAGGTTCTTCTACCTCGTCACTCGATAGTACGAGTCTAACCATGCGAATAGATGTGTTGGAGTCGAACATGGTAAACACCATTTGATTATTGTCCAATGAAGTAAGTTGTTAACAGACGCGAGAGGAACCATCGATAATGATAATGGCCCTCAAGGTACTATAGTACAATCTATGCAGTGTGCATAAATGAGTTGAAGTTGAACACCACACAAATATCTCGATCGAAGGCCAATGATGAAAACATGTCACTGAAAGCGAGGAAACTTGTCATTTAGGCACAAAATCTCCAAGGCACTGAAGGGAGTTTCTAAATCAACTTCTTGCATAATGAGTTGATGTCAACATGAAGTGACCCGTCGCAGGAGGACTTTGATGTACCCCCCACCAATGACAGGGAACAAATATCAAGATTTGAGACAAAATGTAATATGAAAAGCTGGTTCATGAGAGACAAACATGGAGTAAGGCTTAAGGTATTGTAGAAGATGTCAACTGAGGGTGGAATTTCTCTTGAACACATCGACGACACTGAATGTAGTTGGCAACAATGACTTAAAGACCCATAATGAGGATGTGATCAATAGTGAGGCAAGTGGATTCCCCAACCCAAAGCAATCGCAAAGATGAGGTGAAAGAGTGTCATGTTCAAGGGCAACTCACTGCCTTTAGTAGGTAAAATGCCTTGTTTTCCCAATTTCCCAACATTTCTAGCCAGTACCTCTTTATTTTTGGCATTGCCATTAGTAGGTAAAATGCCTTGTTTTCCCAATTTCCCAACCATTTCTAGCCAATACGTCTTTATTTTTGACAAGCTTGAGGAGTATTACATATGCTTGATCTATATGTTCATCATTTGGATGAATTCTTCTGAGTATTTTTAACAACCCTAAGAAGGATTGGTTCGGGCTCATCATGCTTAACAAGTCCAATGTTGTTTAGCAGTTTTATGAGTCCAGAGAAGGTGCAACTTGACTTGTTTTTCATGTTTAGAGAGTTTGAAAAAGAGGCAAAAAAGAAAACTCCAAGAGGTTCATTTTCATAAATTTAGTCTCTTGGGCTCAAAAAGGCATAAAACAATACCCAGGCGAACCTTTTAGTCATGTTCGACTAAAGTATTCATTTTTCATAAATAATCCATCCTAGTCTGGAAAAGGGTTAAACTTATACTGGGTGGACATCTTTTTATTTACTTTAACGAGGTCAAAAAGACAAGTGCTCGACAATCTCTTCATGTTTTGGGAGTATGAAAAGAGCTCAAAGATGACTTCTCTTGGAGGAAAATGGTATAAAGGTAGCAACTGGTTCCGATCATGATGGAATTGCTCAAAACATATAGAGGTGAAGAGGTTGGCTAATAAGACTACTCACTGCAGTGGTTCCCCAGGCAAGGGGTAAAAAACCAAGTGAAAGTGTATGATAAGCCAAGCAGATGGTGATGGTGGAATGAGAAAATCAAGGTTCATCTGGCATAAACAAGTTGATAAAAATGGAAATCACAAGGGATACGATGAGAATGGTTTCATTTTTACACAAGCTTGAAACATGAGCAACTATGCTTGAAATTGGTTTTCATGCCTTAGCATAATAACACAATTATAAGTACATGCCCCCCAAGCTTCATTCCATTCACCTAAGTGGACTATTGGTAACTAATAGGCAAATGGAATAAAGGTTTATTTACAAGATCAAGTGAAAGGCTCGACTTGACATTTACAAGATCTAATCAAAGACTCGAATTGGAGGGAGATCTGTTTCATTTTCGTATACTTGTGTCCATTTGATGCATATGTATTTCAATGCCTTCTTGACTCATTGATAAGAGATATTAGTCTATGCTATGTATATCTTGTGGTTCTTGTGCTTGTTATAATTATTTGCAGGTTCTGTTTTAACATTTGGAGTTAGAGCTAAAGTTCACAAGCAAGGAAAAGAGGAGAATTTGCGTTGGACACAAGGTAAGTCCTTTCTCCATATTCTAAAAAAAAGGAAAGTTGATGGTTCAAGGAAAGTTGATTACCATCAAAATGTGTCCATACCATCCATAATAGATGTACCAATTTCAATAAGGAATCTATTACAAAGCCTTTTGTTTCTTGGTTTACACGCATACTAATTTATTAGTTCTACTTTAATAGCCACAGAATTATGCAAAGGTACGCGAGATTGAAATATATGCTAATTTATTAATTTGGAATGAGGATATGTTGGAATAGTTTAATAGACATATTTATGATTATATTTTAGATTTTTGTTATATTATATTTTGTTAATTTAATAATTTGGAATGAAGATAGGTTGGACTTGTTTAATAGAGTTATTAATGATTGTATTTTAGATTTTTGTTATGCTATTTTTGATAATTAAAATAATTAAAAAAGTAATGATTTATTATAAAGAAATGAAGAAAAAATAAAATAATAAAATATTTTATTTTATTTTTAATTTAAATAAATTATAAAATTTTTAATTTGCATAATCATCACTTATTATTATGATAAAAGTTGAAAAGCATAAAGTTTTCTAATATATATGGAATACTTTAACTATAGGGGAGTTTGAATATGATAGAAGTTGAAAAGCATACAATTTTCTAATATATATAGAATACTTTAACCATAGGGGAGCTGGAATATGATAAAAAGTTGAAAAGCATAAAGTTTCTAGATATGATAAAAGTATAAAGTTTTCTAATATATATGGAATACTTTAGGTAAAGGTTAGAATTTTGAAATTATGCTTCAATAAAATGATTTATAATAATTTTAATTTATATAGTTATTAGTTTATTATAATTGAAAAGTGTAAAGTTTATATACATAAAAGTTTGAGTAAGAATTTTTGGGATATAAAATCAAGTTTTCATGAGATTTTCGAGCATCCTCCGACTCTATGTCCCTGTCAGTACGGTGACGAGATCAAAAATTTCATGTGAGCGATGGAAATATGCGCGGAAACACCGGCAAAGACTTGAATTGCTATAGTGATTTAAAATATTTTAGATTTTTGTTAGGCTATCTTTCCTTAGTTTACTCATTTGGAATGAAGATAGGTTGGAATAGTTAGTAGAGTTATTTATGTGTTATATTTTTGAAAATTTAAGTAATTAAAAAGATAATTATTTATTATAAAATAAATGGTAAAAACAAATAATAAAATTAAAAATGAGATTTTATTTTATTTTTAATAATAAATGATAATAAATTAATTATGCAAATTCTAAGCAATTAAAAAGATTAATTATTTATTATAAAAATAAAGAATTAAAAATTAAAAATAAGTTTTATTTTATTTTTTAGGTTAATAAGTCATAATAATTTAAGTTTTATAATATATATGAAATTACTTTAATTATTTCATTAAGGGAAGCCCCGAAAAATGTTAGGGTTTTGAAATTATGGTTTAGTAAAATAAATAATTAATATGATTAAATAGTTTTAATATATATAGTTATAATTTATTATAATATAAATATATAGTTACTAATTTATTATAATATAAATGAAGAGTGTAAAGTAAGTATATAATATATACTTTTAATGGCGGTGATCAACATGCATCACAGGAGTTTTGATATCCCATTCTTAACTAGTGGTGTGCTATTCGTGGTTTAATGCGAAATGATGGGGGCACTCTGCTCGACAATGAAAGTATCGGGAGAGAGGAGGGTTTTATTGTTTGCTTTGGAGAAGGAAGGTTTCACTTTGTTTGTGGCAGGTGATGAGAAAGAACAGTGAGAAAAAGGGTGACAATTACGTTTATGGTTCAGGTCTCTGACGAAAGCCAAAACGCCGAGGTTGTAAGCTTACAATTGCTGCTATCAATCTATGTGTTTAGTTTTGTGTTCAAGAATTTGTTTGGGATCCAGGTGAGCTGAAAAGCAGAGGAGTTTGTGTGAATAAATGTTTACTTCTTCTATGGTCTTTGGCGTCTTCACCTGTCGGCTTCTTTCCTTCTGTATCAGTGGCATTTTTTCAACAAGGAAGTTTGGGTAATGCTCTGTTGCCTAGATTGGTGTTTCTGGTTTGTATTTGATTTTTGCTCTATTGTTATTGTTTGGGCTATTAGTCAGGAGAGATGGTGACTTTGTTGGGCCAAGCCAGTTGACTACAAGGTAGGTTAGGAAGTCTACGCTCTATATGAGTTCGTCATGGGTGTTATTGGGGTTGGGAAGTAGTTGGTGTTATTTTCCTAGTGTCTATGTCCCCTGTGAGAAGAACTATGAGCCTTCAACATTTCAATTGTGAGCACCTGTATCTCGCTCTTGCGAGAGTAGTCTCAATCAGTCAAGGGGATGAGGTGGATTGGGGTCTCAGGGGGAAGAGTAATCTAGCTTGTGTGTGTTATGAAAGTTGGAGTGTCAAGCTCGAGGGTTCCTGCAATTCGAGAGGCCCCCACTGTTGAATTATGGGCAATATGCTATTTGGTCTTCAAGGTTATGTGTTTTTGAGGGGTTGAATTATCTATGTTGCATCGCGTGGTTTAGGGTGGTCTGGTATTGGTTGGGTGGTACTCATCTCCTGAATCCCAGAAGCCATGTAATCTCTTGGTGGGTTGAGGGGACTATGTTGGATTGTGGCGAGCTTCAGTGCCTGCAGGAGTGTGGTTTTGTTTTGCCTGCAGGTATGCAAAGACAAAGAGGAAGACCCTGTCAAGGGGGTAGACACTGACGTCATATTGATAATAGAGGTGGCAAAGCCTCATCCTCTAGTGAGGCACATTCAACTAGCTTGGATAGGGAGGATGAGCTAGCTCAGAACCTTGTGTTGCCTCCCAATCATGTTGTTCAAGCTACCTCATTGGACTCCATTATTGAGCAACTAAGAAGGATCCAGGCCAACTTGGATATCCTCCGTGACCATATGTATGAGGACTGTAATCAAAACATGGCCTACTGGAATCCCATACAGTTCACTCAAGAGGAAATCCTAGAACAATTGGCAGACATCTCTCGAAGCCAATGCATAATACATGAATGTTTGCACGAGATTGAAGTTACATTGGAGCATATTGAATTTCACCAGCATGACCAAAAGAAACATCCACGTTAGGCAAATATACACCCTTTTGGTTTGTCATCTTGAAATGAATATGATAAAATGTGTTTTAATTTTGACAATTATATATATATATATATATATTATTGATTATTTTTTTAAAATATAAAATCAAGTTTAATAATAATGGATTATAGTAAAAATTTACATGTTATAAGAATTGAATTTTAATAAAGGATATTTTCCCCACATATATCGATAAAACGTTTAATCTACACTCTTACCAAAAAAAATGAAATTATAATTAAAAATCTAATAACATTATAGGTTATAATTTCTAATTTCTAATCTATTAACATTAAAATTATTTTTATTTTCAACTCTAAAATTTTAATAAAAGTAATTAAATAAGATTCATTGAACCTTTGCTACTTTCCCCGTCAATGTCCCGGTCAATACGGCGATCCATTGAGATTTCCGACCATGCGCCCACTCTGTCCCTGTCAGTAGGGCGAGGAGATAGAATCTTGACGACGAAATTGCTAACACGCGTCGATCGAAAAATTCCTTTGAGCTTTGAAATTATTAGGAAGCGTGCGCAGAAACACCGCGTTGAATTGAATTCGAGTAAAGCGAGTATTTACGGCGATTTCTTTGATATTGCTATACATTTTCCATAGAACAGGATTGAATTGGAGTAAAGTGATTGAGTTTCTAGAATTTCTGGCGATTCCTCTCTATATATAGATATAGAGCTGAGAAAGAACACAACATTGGAGTGAGTGACGAAAGGGAAAAATGGATTCTAAGAAGGTTATTGTGATGATGCTTCTAATCATGGCAACCTCTGTTCTTGCAGTGAAGACAAATTCCAGTCAGAGGGATTGGGAGGCTCTTCTGTTGTCTAGAGACGCCATTAAATCCGATCCAACAGGATCGCTGTCGAACTGGACTCGTGAAAATTCAGAGAATCTGTGCTCCTCATGGTATGGTATTCGGTGCAGAAAAGGGACCAAAAGAGTGGTGGCCATAATCCTTTCTGGCTTACAATTGGAAGGAACCCTTTCACTATCTCTGCCCACTCTCTCTTTGTTGCGCACTTTTAATATTTCTGACAATTCTTTGAAAGGAGGGATTCCACCAGAATTTGGGCGCCTCAAGGCGCTGGGAACACTTGATCTCAGCAACAATCTACTCTCTGGTTCTATCCCAAAATCTCTCTCTAATTGCACACGCCTTCGATGGCTTGGGCTTGCACAGAACAGCTTGGCGGGGAGCATTCCAACAGAGTTTGGTCGTCTTTTTGAGTTGGAACGTCTCATCTTGTTCGGGAATGTTCTGAACGGAAGTATTCCAGATTCTCTGAGCAACTGCACATCTCTACGGGAGTTCTCCATTGGGAGCAACAACTTGACGGGCCCAATTCCTTCATTTTTAGGTATGATGAGAAGTTTAGCATATCTTGATTTTAGATTCAATTCACTATACGGTCTCATCCCTCCAGATCTCAGCAATTGCACTGAATTATCATACATCGACTTTTCTGGCAATGCCTTGGGTGGAAAAATCCGAGTTGAATTGGGGCTGTTGCAGAAATTAGAGTACTTGTCTCTGTTTTCTAACAGGTTGGAGAACAACATTCCTTCATCTTTGGGAAACTGCTCTTCACTTAAGTTTTTGTATTTGGGGCACAATCAATTATCAGGGAGTATCCCTCCTCAGTTAGGTAATTTGAAAGAGCTTACTGAATTCTCTATTTATGCTCTGAGTATTGAATTAGGTAAAATTTCAGGTTTTATTCCCCCTGAGTTAGGAAACTGCAGCAAGTTGGCACGGTTGGATTTACAAGCTAACAGAATTCAAGGTTCATTGCCGATGAGTATATTCCGTCTTCCTCAACTCTCTTTCTTGTCTCTTGCAGCCAATAGACTTAAAGGGAGTATACCTGAAGCCATTGCCAATTTGACTCAATTGACTAGTAAAAATAGATTCACGGGAAACATCCCCAGAACCATTTGCAATTTGAGTAAGCTTCAATACCTTTCTCTTGAATACAACAATCTCAATGGTACAATTCCAAAAGAGATAGGAAATCTTCAATCCCTTATATACATGGATTTGAATGCAAACAACTTTACTGGAGGCATTCCACACAGCATTGGCAAGCTTAGAGTTATCCTTGCGATACTTATATTCAGTAACAATATTTCTGGGAGTATCCCCGAAAGTATTAGTGGTTTGTCATCAATGGTGCTATTAGATGTATCATACAACAGGTTGGAGGGGTCAATTCCTAAGAGTATCAGCAATTGCACCTACTTAGCTTGGCTAAGGGTGTCTGAAAATAGGCTCAGTGGAAGTCTAGACATAGACTTTCCAATTTCTATGAGGGTTTTCTCTGCCCATTCAAATAACTTCTCTGGGACTTTGCCGGTATCATTGTCTAGTTGTACCAAGCTTCAGCTTTTGGATTTAAGAGAAAATAGGCTGACAGGGGAGCTCCCAAAGTTCTTTGCATTTTTCCAGGACATGAGAGTTTTAAGTGTTGGTTATAATAATTTTCATGGTTGTTTCCCTCAATGGATTACAAATCTCACTAGGTTGCAAGTGTTGGATTTATCCAACAATAAATTCAGTGGGAGCATACCATCTCATCTTCAATCACTTAAGGGATTTACAATTAATGGATCTTCACCACTTCCTGTTGAGATGTTGTATGAGGTTTTGAGGGTTTACATGAAAGGTATTGAATATAGTCTAACATATGTGTTGGAGAAAAACACAATATTTGATGCTTCAAACAATAATCTTACAGGACAAATCCCTGCAAGCATAGGAAGTTTAAACAACATGCGATTGTTGAATTTATCAAGAAACCAATTGGAAGGACAAATTCCAGCATCTATTAGTGAGATATCTATTTTGGAGCAATTGGACTTGGCTAAAAATAATTTGTCAGGACAGATTCCCCAGGAGCTTTCAAAATTGACAATGTTGGCATCTCTGGACGTTTCATTCAACAAACTCTGTGGGCCAATCCCAATAGGAACACAGTTCGACACATTTAGTGAGACTTCATTTCAAAGAAATAAATGCTTATGTGGATATCCTTTGCAAACATGTCATAATTCGACAAAGAGACCACCAATGATAGTAGTTGGTGGGGACCCTAATGTTAAAATGGGTTGGTTAAGTTGTGTGGATGAAAAAATGTCATTACGAGCGTTGGAAATGGGAATGGGGATTGGATTTGCAGGAGTTCTTTCTCTGTTCATTTTGTGCAAGAAAGCAAGGATTTGGGTAATGGGCATGCCCTATAATCAACCACAAGCTTTTTATGGAGTGTACCGACTACCTCAGTAGTTGAGAAGTTCACATTTACTGATGATATTAAAAATAAGATCCCCAAACAATAAAGGATTTCTATATTTTGTTTTACAATTTTATATGATAATTTTATTAAAGTTCCCAATACAATGAATCCAAAAATTTTATACAGATTATACATTTTAAAATTCATATTTTATATGTTGTTTTAGCAAATAAATGTATAACACTTTTTTATAACATGTTTACATTAAAAAAAACTTTATATTTACAATAAAATATTCTGGTTTTTAAGGTCTTTTTCATTAATTATGTTTGAATATAAAAAATTAATAAATTGGTTAAATTAACATGTTATAAATTGGTGTACACATAAATTAAATTGCTAATAAAATTTGATAAACATCTGTCATTATTAACATCAAAACAGTTATTTTATAATATATTTCACATGAACAAAGATTAAAAAAACATATATAATAATTTTTAAGTTAATCAATTTAATTAAAAAGACGAAAAAGGCATAAATACTTTTGAGATAAATTTGTATCTTTGATATGTGACTACTACTAAAAATATTTTATTGAGGTTAAATTTCTATCATCAAGCTCATAATTA
>APFE030571257.1:0-20493 GCA_000404065.3 Pinus taeda
TAAAAAGTCGTCCCTGGGTTGACAATTAATGTGAGGTAATTAGGTGTTAAAAAGACCCTTTTTATCGCTCCACAGGTTGATGCTATGTTGGAGGAGTATGACTCCATAGTTCGTAACAGTGTTTGGGACGTGGTTCCGAGATCGGAGAACAAGTCAGTTGTTAGTTCCCATTGGCTTTACAAGGTAAAACAAGCTACTAATGGTAGTGTGGAGAAGCATAAGGCAAGATTTTTTTCCCTTGGCTTTTCACAGGTGAGGAAGATCATGTTTCTGTAGTATGTTTTGAAAAAGGAGCAAGACGCTGACATTTTGACAAAGGAATTTTCAAAGTGTAAATTTAGGTTCCATAGAGACAGGATTAGGGTGGAAGATAATCCCTTTCTTGTTGAGAGGGAGCATTGAAATATGGCAACAATAATAGTCCAATTTAATTTGTCTTTGAATTAAATTGTGAATTTAAACCATATTTAGTCTTAACAGCTACTTGGAAATAAATAATTAATTTATTTTAAATTAATTAGTTGGAGAAATTCAAGTTAGAAGTATTTCTGAAGTCATGCAAGAGTTATCACTTAAATTAAGGAGATAGGATTGAGATATATTTGAGTTGTAATTAGTTAACTCAGTTTACTGAGTTAAGTCTAGTTAAATTAGTTCCAAACTGTTTGAGTAACTAATAGTGAGTTAACAGTTAGTTGATGCATTAATGAACTCAACTAGTGCTACTCCAATTAACTGAAGATTCCCTCATCAGAAAATCACGCATGTCTATTCTGAGAAAGACCTACTTGAGATTAATGTTCAAGGATAGTGTATTATCAGTTGCATGCGTTTTCTCATGGGGAAAACTTATGCATGCAGCCAATGATTCATCCTTGAGGATTGCACAGTTTTGAAGGTTGTTTTTCAACTTGGTAATAGGCTAATCATCCACAAGGAACAACATAAGGAAATAGGAGCTTGGAGGGTAGAGAGGAAGGTTGGATAGAAGCCAATATTGCCTGTGAGCATCTGTGAGGATTGTACTGAGATCTGGCTAGCTGTGAGAGCTAAGGCTTTGTATAATCCCTATGTATTTCCACCATGTATGATAATACAATAGTGTGGGGTTTTATTTGAGACTTTCCCCAAAGTATTTTCATGTGTGTTGTGCCACTGATTCTTCATCTTCTGGTTATATTGTTCAGCTCGATCTTTAAGCTTCCGCAAATTGATAATAGAAGTATATTATAGTATTCTGCTTTGATTTATATTGCATTATCGAGTTAACCTATCACAGATTTTCTACAGTATCTTGATCCATACCTGTTGCCATATGCCCCGTTCGTCTTTTCCTCCTGTCCATGACTAATCCTCAACTATCCCTACTTCTAAAAATCTGAAAGACTTTGAAGGATGACTGAATTAACCTTTGATTTATTTTCTCGAGCTCTGGAAAGCCTTTCCTATGCCTCAATCAACCTACTATTATCTAGCCTACAACTTCTAATTTCTTACTTGAAACTTCTGAGTGTACCTGCTATAAAAAGAGAGTACTCTTCTCCTTACTGCTCAATTGACCTGTCGCATTCCATTGAGTTCACATCAAGCCTATAAGGGGATTCATGTGAACTCTATTCCACCATTTTGTTCTTCATAACTGATCTTCTATCTCTTGCATACATGTCATGTTAGATAAACCAAATATAGACATAAGAAAATCATATCGTAATGAAGTTCAGGGGAGGCTATCATATCTACACAAATCAATCCAGATTAGCACAATATATACATATACATGATGCCACCATATCATCATCTCAACATCATGCATGATGACACACAACTATAGTAATAAACTTCACAATGCATGTCAGACCTACTGTGCGTGTATAACCATAACCATCATAATGCATGCACACTAAACACACTGACAACTAACATGCATGCATAACTATCACACCAAGACTAACTCTGATTAAATTTCTTGTTTTTAATTAAGATAGAACATGAATATGTACATGAAGAGGAAGATTATTGGGTTTCATCTCCAAATGTCTCTTGGTCTTCCAATTCCCTTTACTTTTCTATTTACAATATTTACATGGATTTACCTAATCCCAAAGATTCAGTGTCAACATTCCCCCCTTAATCTAAAGGGATGTTGGTGAGTCCAAGCATCATTTTGAATCTTTCAAACTTTTCCCTTCCAAGCACTTTGGTGAAGATGTCTGCAATTTTCTCGTTTGTGGAACCATGTTGTAGGTGGATTGTTTTTGCCTCAACATGTTGTCGAATCAATTGATATTTTGTATTGATGTGCTTGGTTCAATCATGGAACTTTAGGTTCTTGGTGAACTTTATTACAAAAGTGTTGTCAATCAAAGGAGGATTTGAATGCACTTGTTTCTCTTGCAAATCTTCCAGAATTTTCCCGAGCCACACAATTTCCTTCATTGCTTCAGCTACTGCCACATATTCTGCCTCAATTGTAGAATCTGCTGGAACTGATCGCTTGCATGACCTCTAGGAGACATCTCCTGATCCAAGACTAATAACATAACATGAAGTAGATACTTTGGTTTCTTCATCTCCATCAAAATATGAATCAGAGTATCCAATCAAGTTGAAGTGACCCATTAGTATATACATGAGTCCAAAGTCTTGAGTTCCCTCAGAGTACTTTAGAACTATTTTTGCATTAGACCAATGAACCCCACAAAACTTTTGCATAAACTCGGAGAGGATTCCAACAACACATGAAATGTTCGATCTGGTAGTAATTAGGTAGTTGATACTTCCTACAAGTTGTCTATACTTTGTTGCATCCTCAAATTATTTTCCTTCAATGGATGTGAGATTTAAATTTTGTTCCATCGGAGTAGTCAAAGGATTGCACTCAACCATGCCAAACATGTTCAACAGATCTCCAATGTACTTCTTGTTAAAATATGAAACTACAATCAAATTCAATTTTGGACAACTCATTTGATGGAGACGATGATTTCATTGAATTCCTCTTTTCTAGAGGATAAAAATCAACCTAAAGATCACTCAAATCAGACAAGGGAATGTGTACTTATGAAGAAATTCCCACATATGCACTTTTGGACAAGGTTGTCCCTAAAGCAAATTGGATACCCTAGGAAGCCTATAAATACAAGTGACCTCAAGCTCATTTGTACATCAACAAGAGTTTTATTCTTCTCTTCTTCATTGAATGGCTTGCATAGTTATAAGGAGGGGATGACAACATAAATTCGCAAAAAATGAAATTACAGGGTCCGAGGCTCGCATATATTTTAGGGTTTTTGAATTATAGTCGCATGAAAATCATAGGGAAAATTCAGCCATAGTCACTGGCTTGTAGGCATCATGGGTAAAACTAGAAGCCTCCAATTGTTCACATAACTCCTCATGCATGTGACCGGGAAGTTTGACTGAATTGACCATTGATCGCAGACGAGAAAACTTGCCTCTGATATATTCTAATGCTAGAAACTTATTTCTGATGAACATTTTATGGAAATCTAATAGAAGAAGAATTTCAAATGGTTTTCCCTGTTGTGGGGTTTTCCCTAGTCTTTGGCCAAACCTGGTGTCTCTTGTTGTTGTTTTGATTGTCTTCTTTGTCATTGCATTTATTGTTCTATATTAAATTACTATTGATGAATGAAAATATTGATTGTAATTGGAAATATTTCTAATTGAAGTATAGATTTTGGCTAAAGTAATTTATTAATATAGAACAATTTGAAAATTTAACACTTCTTTTGAGAGAGAAATGTAAACTTCAGATGTTGGGTTACTTCAATACCAAGATAATAGTGAACATATCCCAAATTTTTCATTTCAAAACCTTTCCTCAGTTCTTTCTTTATGGATGTAATGTATTTCTCATTGTTCATTGTCATCAAAAGATCATCTACATACACCATAAGATATACAACTATTTTTCAAACTTTCTTGACAAGCAAAGTTGCATCATCAAGATCATAATGTTTGAAATTGAGTTTTAGAAGATGATAAGTCAATTTCTCGTGCTAGGCTCAGAGTGTTTGCTTGAGGCTATACAAGGATTTTACAAGCTTGCATACTTTTTGTTCCTAACCCTTCACAACAAACCCTTTTGGTTGGGACATAAACACATTCTCTTTCAGATCTCCATTCAATAAATCAATTTTCACATCCATTTGATGTACTTTCCAATCGTTATGAGATGCCATGGAAAAGAGTGTCCAGATGGTATCCCATTTTGTTGTGGGGGAAAAATTCTCAGCATAGTAGACCCCTTCCTTTTGTACAAAGCCTTTTTCCACAAGTCTGGATTTATGCTTGTCAAGTGAGGCATCTGCTTTATACTTGTTCTTGAAGACCCACTTTCAACCTATTGGTTTGGTTTCCAAAGGAGGATCAACTAGCTTCTAGGTGCCATCATTTTTCAAGGCATCATATTATTTCTACATTGCTTCTTTTCATTCATCATGAGAAACTACTTCTTTCAAGGAATTTGGTTCAAAATCTATAGAAAAATTCAATTCACAATCATAAGAAACATCCATATCAATAGGTGAATTAGGATCATCTACATCACCTCTATTCTATCTGGTCGAGCTTCTTGTTCCTGTCATTCCAACCTCATTAGGATGAACACTTTCAAGTGTCTTTGTCAACCAATTTGGAGGACCTTTTTGAGATGGTCTGGACTGCTTAGTTGACTGAGATGGGGCTGAATCAAGATTTAGTCTCCTAATTCTGTCAATCACATCACTCAAAGTGTCATCAATGGATAGAGCTTCAAGCAAGGGAGAGATTTATTCAAAATAAGATTCCACATATCGATCCAGTATTAGGATCCCTCCTTCAAGATGTGGAATCTCATGATCAAACTCTTGAAAAGACTTTTCATGTATGAATATATCCAAGCGATCATACTATCGCTCAACAACATTGTCAATCTTAGAAGATTCAAGAAAGATCACATATCTAAATATTATAATTTTCTTATTCACTTTATCATAGAGATGCTATGCTTTGGAGGTATTTGAGTACCCAAAGAATATACATTTGTGATTTCTTGCAGCACATTTGTTTCTTTGTTCCTTAGATATCAAGGCATAACAGGTGGAACCAAAAACCCTGAGATGCCTCACCAAAGGAATGTGGCGATACCACATTTCATAGGGAGTCTTGTTTTTAATAGTATGAGATGGAAACCTATTCTTTATATACACATCACATAGAACTACATCATCCCAAAAAATAAAATTAACATTCTTGAAAAACGTCATCGCATGTACCATATTTAATATTGTCCTGTTCATTCTTTCAACTACTCCATTCTATTGGGGGTTATAAGGCACAATTATTTAATGTTTGATCCCATGTTGGCGAAGATAGTTTTCATAGTAATTTGATGTATATTATTTTCCATTATCAGTACAAATAGATCTGCTATGAGATTGTGCATCATTTTGATCCATGCATGAAAGTTATTGAATGTTTCAAAAGCTTCAAATTTTTTCTTCAATAAATAAACCCAACACGCTCTAGTGTAATCATCAATAAATTCCATCATATATTTATTACCATGTGTAGAAGGAACAAGCATTGTGATAGATAAATTAGAATGAATGAGTTCAAGTTTTCTATGTTCTCTAGAATCATAATCATGAAAACACTATTTTTTGTGATTTCCTAAGATACACGAATCACATTGCTTAAGTTTCCTAGGAATAGTAGGCAAACCAATAACACCAATTTTCTTCAACAAACAAAGGCTATCATAGTTCAAGTGTCCAAATATAGAATGCCATAAAAGACTTGATGGAAATGTACCTTCATCATAGTGAGAACTGTATGAAAAGTTCTGTGCTCGAGTAGAGGTTCCTTGCACCTTGAGAAGTCTTTCTTCTTCTATCCTAGTCATGAAAAGTGAGTGATCTGATGCTTTTATAACCTCAACCTTACCATAAAATATGTGAATGGAGTGTCCTTCCTCTTCCTCTTTGGCCACCTCTTCCTCTAAAAGAATCTTGTGCATGATTGTTCTCTTTCTGTGCAAGGCACACAACTTCTTCAAAAGACTAATGAGTTGTATTCTTTCTAAAATCCTTCTCTCTTTCAACAAACTTCTTCTCAAGGGAGTCAAAGGAAATATCCTTAAGTTTTCCACTTTCTTGCAATGACTCAAGATGATGTGAATAGGTGGGATATAGTTTCTTAACATAGGCTATGAGAGGAACATCTATTTCAATACCACTGGTTTTTATGTCATATGTAATGGATCTTATTTCTAATGCTAAGCCAAGAGGGTCATCATTTGTCAACTCAAGATTGAACAACTTGCTCATCAGTGAACAAATTCAAGTTCAAAGTGCGAGTCATCAATTCCTTCAACTTAATTAAGGCTTGAAATGCATTTGAAAATGGTGAAATACGACAACTCACTTCTTCATTTAATGACACTGCAATCAAGGCATAAGCCTTGCTATTCTTGTTTTCCCAGATGGAAAGCTCCTTATCAGAAGTGGGTTTCTCAGGTGCATTGTCTCCTTCTCCTTCAAAAACTCCTTTCTAGAACTCATTAAAAATAAAAGAGTGTTTTATCTTCTAGGACCACTCATGATAGTTCTCTTTTCCAGAGAGAACCATTCTAACAATAGATATAAGTAAATGCATTCTAAAAAACAATATCTTCTTTTGAAAAATAACTTCACACTTTATTGTGCATATAGATAGTCATACCACTATATATTATATCACTTATCACTCATAATATACGACATGTGATATATACATCATTTCATACATACTCATTTCACTCCATGAATATCCATATGCCCCTTTTTAAAATAAAATAATGAGTTGTGTGCCATAATGAGTTATGAACTTATAAGTTATATACCATCATATTCATATTATGCCCCTTTGCAATATATATACCATCATATATGCACTTCATATGTTGCTCCCTTTATGGTATCCATAAATTGTGTATGTATTATATATTGAAGCTAATGCATGTGTTGTAAAAAAATTCAATTTGGCATATGAAATGGCATTCAATGCATATAAAAATTAAATGGTATTCAACACACATGAGAACGAAAAACTACAACCATACATACACATCATTGATATGCATATGCACCATTTGAAATTTGATGATAGAGCATCCACAGAATGGTCAATGCAACTCACTATGGTAGAGTCGGTCCACACAGGCAGATTCATTCGATCTCTTGTACGAAACACTGATTATCAATAAATCTCAATTCCCAAAGGCCAACATATGTACAATCTCACAACAACATCAATGCATATATAAAATCCAACATGTGCCAACATGCAAGAGTTCAAATGCAAGCAAACAAATAGTCAAGGAGCTGGGAGTGCACCAGTGGAATTTGTGGCAGCAACGCTACGATTTCTTCTATTTTCAAGTATCATAAAAAAACATCCATACACAACTGAGAAATATTCATAGTCTTCAATTAATACAAAAATATCCATTCATTTTTGTAAGTGTCCATTCATCTCTATTGTCAAAACACAATCATTGCACACAGTTTCGGGAGGATTTTTCCAACCAATGAACTGTTACACACATATGCCACACACATTTTTGAATGTAGATATTGTTATTAACAACAATGCTAAGGAATGAGAATCACTCCAAGGCTGAGGATGGTAGGAATTTAGCAAATTTCAAAAATGGAAGAAGGGAATTACAAGGACATAAAAGCTAATTTTGTGGGCTATCTCTGATACTATGTCAGGCCAGGAGTAACTCTGATTGAATTTGTTTTTTTCATTAAGATAGAGCATGGATATATACATAAAGAGGGAGACTATTGAGTTTCATCTCCCAATGCCTCTTCGTCTTCCAATTCCCTTTATTTTTCTATTTATAATATTTACATGGATCTACCTAATCCCAATGATTAGGTGTCAACAATAACAATATACATTTTCCCATCAAGTCCAAGTGTTTGAACCTGGAAGCTTTGATACCATCCTATGATATCAGATATCACCTAATGAGAATGAAACTCACTTTGATACCACCCTATCGTATCAAATATCACCCAAATAGAACGTAACTTAGCTCTGGTACCACCCTATAATGCCTCCTCCCACATTTACCCACTTTTATAAGCTCTCCAGGGTAAACATGAGATGAGTGTCACTATGACATGACTCGACCTCCAAGTTGTAGTTATGGAAGTGGGGCATACAAAGCAAGAACAAAATAGGGACTACAAACCACTTAGGAGCCTGCAAACCACCCCAGGTGATCAACCCTTGAGTTGGAACTCTTTTTCACTAGGCTTATTGTCCAACCACACTGATAAGAATGCATGCGTGTGACTATGAGGCTCCAACTGCACCCATAAGCTTGTTTGCATGCGGTTATGACCCAAATTTCTTAGTTAAGTGCATGCTATCGCAATATATATACCACTTTTTTAGGCGAGCCTCCAAACCACTACCAAAACTTCTTATAACTTCCTAAAATAATGATTAAGATGACAACAATGCCAAACATTCAAACTTGAACAAGATCTTGATCGGAACATGCCTAGTACACAATTTTTTTTTTGTCAAACATATGGTATACATGAAAGCTATAGGTCATGAATGCATATCTGATCATAAATTTATGAATTTCTTCTAAGAATCACCAAGAAGGCTCCAAGGCCTCCTTAACTAGCTGAGTGCAGGCACTTGTTAGTCCATGTATTCATCAACCATCCAGTAACTTAACAAATCATGAACAAGAGCCATAGCTAGAGCACATCATATAAGCAAGTATATAACCAACATATAACTAGAATAGAGACCATAAAAAATCAACCATAATGTCAACATGATAACGAGTATAAGTGCTCATAGATCACAATAAGGAAATAACTCTTATTAACATATGAAAATGTCGACAAAGTCAAGGAATTCCATGTACCACTCGACCATAGATTGGGTTGAACCAAATCTCTCTTTTATCCAATCACCCTTGTGCCATATTCTAAGCATGAATGTGGGATCATACGAGTTAAACCAAAATAAAACAAACCAGGGATTCTAGAGGCCAAATCACCTCAACCCTCAAGCACAATGATCTCACTTATATGGTCTAGAAAACACTAATATTAATCAGATTGGTCTCTACCCAAGTTCTCTAGGGCTCTAGGAACTAATAACTCAACCCATAGCCTTGAGGGAACCTGAGTTGTTCCATGGCCCTAGAGTGTTTGTCCCAACCCCAAGGCTCTAGGGACTAGTAACTCAACCCATAGAATCCAGGGAAACCCATGTTATTCTAGATCTCCAAAGCATTTGTTCCAACCCACAACCATAGGGAACTTGAGAAACAATTAGAAAATCCAAGAATGGGGAACCCACTACACCATGGATATCTAGGAAATGGAAAGGAAAGGTTGAAAACACTGTCAATCTAGGAAAATATCCATGCCAGTGACAACAAATAACCAAGGAACCACATGCATATACCATGCATAAAAAATCAACAATGAAATCACACATGCAACCTGCTACCTACAAAGTATCCCAGTTGTACTGTTGATCCAATTGTCTCCTTGTGCTCCCCTTCTTTTCTTTGATTTCTTTCTCCAATCCAAGTGAATGCTAGAGTGCTCCAAGCATGCTCAAAGAGTGCTCTAAGGGTGAAAGACTATGAGAGAAAATGAACAAGAACAAAACTCAAACTGTAAAAAGTTGTCAAAAGGTAAGCCGAAAGTTGAGCAAAAGATGTGAACTATTTCTATAATGCCTTTTTATCATTGATGTCTCTTTTTTATTCATTTTCCTTTGTTTTTCCTCTAATTTCCCTTGCATGCATATTTGTGTCTCTTCACCTTCATTTTTTCCTATTTTAATTTATTTTCATAATTAAATGCCATTTATTGTCTCTTTTCCTTTCCCAATGCCTTCTCCAATTTCCATAGCCATTAATAAATCACAAGTGATGCCCACTAAATTTTTTGCACAAAATTCAGCTTGGAATATATGTCCCATGACCTTTCTCTTATTTATCTACATGACAAATCAACCAGGGGTTGTTATAATATTGGTAGCTGATATGGTGTATTCAATAGCGACAACTTGACATTATTTTGATAGAGTAGCCTACCTTTGTCATTGATGTCAAAGGTGGAGAGAAGGACTTGATGACTTGGTGTTTGAAGGAGGTTGACATCAACACAAAAGGGGGAGATTGTTGGCATTAAGGTTGGTTAAATGGTTGACATTCAATGTCATCCTAGTTTGTTCTTATTTTTTCCATGGTTTGGATGAATTGCCAACGCTTGGTGTGTTGTAGATGTGTTTTTGAGCTATGCAAAGGTGGAAAAAGTACCAAGCAAGTTGGTGAAGCACTTTGACATAATTTTGGGTAGAGTAACTATGTTGTTTCTCAAGTTAGCACATCTTCACAGGGAAGAGAACTAGTAGAAAGTGATGATTGCATCATCTTCGCTAGGTTCCCCACTCTATCCCTATGATGATCATCTCAGGGAAGCAAGCTTATCCCCACGATGATGCTTGTTGGTGAAGAAAATTAAAAACTAAGGGCTAAACCATCAAATTTCCCAAGGTAACACATGAAATTGAGGGGGTTCAATGTCTAATTGATATTGTCAACAAAACCATCAACAAACCTATGGTTTTTCCTGTGGTAATTCAAAGGTATAGAGATTATAAATACTCAAGTACATTTCACGTGATTTATTGATTGAATCTTGCACCAAAAATCCTCACAAATATTTAAAATAATGTTTTGCATTGTTCTGGGATAGGTGGTACTATAATTTTCATGATGGTGATATGTTCCCATCTCACCAGCGCATAAGTCTTAAAAAGTTGACTACTCAATTGAAGTGCTATGTGAGCTAGTAAAGGTGTGTATGATCTGGTATAACACTTAATCTGTTACTGTAGAGAATTTGAAGTTGGTGTCTCCTTTATTTTGCATAAAGAAAATATATTTTATTCACCTTTTGTCTTGGATTGATCAACGTAACTTGAATTTTGGAATGGCTATAAATATAATACGTTTAGTCCTAAACAAGTATTTGTTGAATATTGTTTCTAGAATTAACTAGCGTTGTTGTGTGGTAGCTAACTAGTGGTTTGTAGTTGAATGAATATTTGTTGAAGGTTCATTTAGATAGGACTATCAGTGTAACATAAAGAAGAAATAACCAGTTTGGTGCAATGGCAGGGATATATGCGTTTGACCTAAACCATGAATAGATAGGTTGCTCAGATCTAAACCACTCGCTGAATAAACACATTGGTGACCTATTTGCTGAGCTTGTACTCAATGATTATCTCTAGTACATGATTTCATTAAGAATATAATGCACACTATTATTAGATCTATGGTCCAGAATATTAATTAGTGTGGTTTAATTGGTTTTTTCTTAATTAAATAAGTCAACATATGCTTAGATCACATAATGTATCTGCAGTGTGTCTATGATATGTCCGTTTTACAGTGAGTCAGTACAAGGGATAACATTATCAGTGGATTGGTTATCATTAGAGATTGTTGTGTATAGATATCAACGGCTTATAACAAACAAAACCAAAGTAAGATCAAAGGTTTTATATGACCGAGTTTTTGGTTGTAGCTCCTTGCCTATGAATTTGATGTGCTTATGATCATGCTATCCTGAGTTAGTTCCTTGTAATTTGATGAGTTCATACCTTGCAGAGATTGTCACATGATTTTTTTTTTTTTTGTAGAGATAGATCTTCATTGGTTTGAGAGTGGTTGATGCTAGGGTGTTGGTGATTTTCCTCTATGATTTTGTATGCTGACATAACCACTTGATGATTTGATGAGCCAAGTTGGTCTTTTGTTGTTATAAGGATTGTATTGACAAAGATATTGTAGTTTCTATATAGTAATGTAGTTGTTGAATGGGTTTGAAAGCCATCAACGACACAATCTTGAATCAAGATAGTGAATGCACAATATTGCAAAACTTATAGTGAATTGATTGGTGATTATTGTAGTGAAGAAAGTTTAGGCAAAGGCTTAATGTTTGATATGACAAAGTTTTTGGTTTCTTGAATCTTTTGAAGGAGATTTCTATATTGTTGTAGCACCGATGAATGTACATTTTGATTATTATGATTATGCTTTGAGTTAGATACCACTTGTCATTAATTTGTTCATATTATGTAGATATATGTATGACAGGGTTATGATAAGATTATTGTGTATGCAAAGATTGTATTTGTTGAAAAGAGAGATGCATTTTTATGTTGTTGGAATTGTGTGGAGTGATGAGTTGTGTGAAGGGTTACATGATGGTTTTTCATTATCATGAGTTTATATTGAGTTTTTTTTGACGTTGAGAGAGGTTTTGTCATACTTGCTACTGGTTATTAATGTTGATGAGAAGGTTGGTCCTGTGAGGCTTGATGATTGATGTATCTTACATGTTAACTTGATGAGAAATGTTGAGATTAGATTTTTGCCAAATAATTTGATGCTACTAGTGTTTATGTCAGATATGCTCATGTCCTTAAGGGTTTATCGATGAGAGAAAAGGTTTGTTTTTTGGTTATTGGATATAATGAAATTGGATAAGAAATGACCTTATATCAGATTGATTATTGATGTATGCATTGATTTATTGAGGATATAGTTATATAACAGAGAGAGATTTGTTAGTGTATTTTTTGTATTTAATGAGCATAATGTGATATGTGGGTCTAGTTTGAAAATTGGATGAAATGTGGCCTATAGGATTAGATTTTGTTGTAGGTGGATCCAATGTGAAATATTTTTAAATGATGTCCACAAAGGGTTTGAAGATTGGAGCCTTAAGTGAGGGAGTGATAGTTTCCTTTCGATGGTGGTTGGATAACTTGCTCAGGGAGTATTATCTTCCTTCAAGTGGTAGCTAGATAAATAATGGGAGGCGTTAGCCTATAGTAGGTAGGATCCTAGAGAGAAGTAGAAGTATGCTCTAGTGCAAGAAGTAAAAGATGATTTTATGAATATTAATAAAAGAAAACAAAGACAACATCAACGAGGGTTTTTCCTAGTTGGGTTTTCAACCTAATATCTAGTGTCATTATGTGATGATAATGATGTTGTTGACTTGTTGATGTGTTGTGGTCTTATGTTTCAATTGCATTTATGATGCTCATGGTTCACATGTGTTACTTTTGTAATGTCCCTTAATAATAATAATAAATAATAAAAATAATAAGTAATAAAAATAAAAATAAAAAATAATATAATAAAATAATATAATTACATGCTCTAAATAAACATAAATAAGAAATTAAACAAGAAAACAGTAAAATATGTAATGTCCCTTAATAATAAATAATAAATAATAAAAATGTTGTGAGACAAAGGATACCCTGGCAGTAGTACGTTGATTGAGGGCACGAGGGTGGCCAGTTGTAGCAAGATTTTGTACAATTGAGCCTACGGTTGGGTGGAGAGTCATCCCCAAGACTTTGTTGCAATTAGCAAAATTTCAACTAATGTTCAACTAGCGTTCCACATGTAAGTTGTCTCTACTCACACTTTTGAAATTTGCTGTTAATTAGTCGATAAATTGCATGTTGATTATAAATCGCATGATTAATCTAAGTAATTACATGTTTTTATTTTGGGGCTGTTACAACTTTCTTATGCATATATATGTTGTTATTTAGTTAGCATTATAAAGAATGAAAATTAAGTAAAAGTTGAATTATCACAAAACATTGATTCACCCACCCCCTAGTATTCCTAACAACTAATATAGTAAAAGTAATAATAATTATATGTCCATTTTTAAGATTAGTATGTAAAATATTTAAAATTAATAAAATGGGGACTTTATTGTAATTAGCAGAATTTCAACTAGCATTCCCTAGGTAAGTTGTCCCTACTCAAACTTTTGAAATTTGATGTTAATTAGTTGATAAATTGCATGTTGATTATAAATCGCATGATTAATATAATTAATTACATGTTTTTATTTCGGGGTTGTTACAACTTTCTTATGAATACATATGTTGTCATTTAGTTAGCATTATAAAGAATGAAAATTAGGTAAAAGTTGAATTATCACAAAATACTGATTCACCCACCCCCTTATTCCTAACAACTAATATAGTAAAAGTAATAATAATTATATGTCCACTTTTAATATTAATATGTCAAATATTTAAAATTAAAAGTTGAATTATCACAAGACACTGATTCATCCACCCCCCAGTATTCCTAACAACTAATATAGGAAAAGTAATAATAATTTTATGTCCACTTTTAAGATTAGTATGTAAAATATTTAAAATTAATAAAATTGCAAAATCAATTTTTTTCTATGGGGTTCATGGATCCTAGAGATCATTGACCGCTACATCCATGAAATATTTGTACCATCCATGAAATATTTGTACTAGGACTATCCACCCAAAGGGGTCACTTAATGCTAGTTTCTATGTGGTTCATGGATCCTGGAGATCACTGACCACTACATCCATGAAATATTTGTACCAGGAATATCCACCCAAAGGGGTCACTTAATGCTAGTTTCTATGGGGTTCATGGATCCTAGAGATCATTGACCGCTACATCCACGAAATATTTGTACCTGGAATATCCACCCAAAGGGGTTGTTATCACTCAGGTTTTCCTAGAAGTTGTGTAAGAGGAAAGTATACCCGAAGTAACCACAAACCAACATTTTAGATGCAGAATCTAGCCAATCTGCATCCAGAGAGGGCTCTCTCTTTATGATTTATCTTTGTTCTTGGAAGGTTTTAGGCTAGTTATAGATTCAAGAGTTTGTTTTGGGAAAAGGTGGAATCCACTAACTAAGGGCAAGATTGAGAGCTTTTAGTCCATTGGGCTATGGAGTCAAAGGGTGGCTTTACTGGATTTCTATTCTAAGCACAAGATGGTATTACAGGGCAAGATAGCTAGACAGAGAACAATCCTTAAAATTTAAAGTGGATGGAATGATTTTGAAGGGATGAAAGGCAACTAAGAGTCTTTCACCATGTGAAAGAAATGAGATGACTACAAACAAAGAGCAATGAAGAATCCTTTGTTATAGTAGTCAACAATTTTTAAATTAGTAAAGAAAGAGCATTTAAGAATTCATGCTTATAACTAATTTAGAAGAAAACATCAAGAAGAATAACATTTGAAAACATAGTACAATTAAGCAAAATTCTGTTTCAATCTCTTATGCAAATTATTCAGAAATGGATATGATGGTATTATAGACTAATATAAAATTTCAGACAAAGGGTAGAAAAACTTATTGAACTGCTGCCTGACACATGAATCCTGCAACAAGTCCAGTGCTGTAAATCGTCATCCAGTTCAGCCACGAAAAATTTCTCCAAGCGCTTTTATTCCGCAAGTCTCAATGTTACAGAAAAGTAATGGAATCCCCCCTCTACACTCTCTTTCGAGGATTTATTTATACACTAAATAATTGAAAATATCTCACACGATCCTAGCCCATATTTTGGGGTGACTAACGATTATTTTACAAGCAAAACAGGAGACAAATGGTCTTGTAGATGGCATAATAGATAACTGCTGATGCGCTGTTCCCTTTCTTTGTGGAGGTGGTGGAGGTAAGTGCTGGATGCGCTGCTCCATCTTCGTGGATGTGCTGGAGGTAAGTGCTGGATGCGCCGCTTCATCTTCGTGGATGTGCTGGATGCGCTGCTCCATCTTCGTGGATGTGCTGGTGCGCTGTTCCCTTTCTTTATGGATGTGCTGGTGTGCTGTTCCCTTTCTTTGGCTGTGCAATCCGCCTTCTAAGAGCCACATCGCCCATAAAATCTCAAAAGGATCAATCGCTGGAAGAAATCATGGAACAAAATCCTATCTGTTTCAGGCTCCCCATGTTTTGAAACTCATCATCAAAGAAGTCACTAAAATCACCATAATCTGCAAGATCAAGGTTAAAACTAATGGTCGGATCATTGTCAGACCAATTCCAAGGGCTCCTAGCAGCTGCAACAGTGGTAGGAGATACACCCACAATATTCATTTCTGTCAGAGTGCATCCCGATTTAACAGTATACTTCGCAGATCTTTCCCCTCCAAGTCCTGGTAATTATGGTCTAGCATTATCCCCCTTCACTGCAGTTTTAACTGTTATCGCTTCACTGATTAATTCAACTCCATTAGAACGTCCACGTTTTTCACCCATTGAACTTTTAGAACCATCCACATCTAGTTGATCAGCTGAAGTCAAATGAGACTGTTTAGTAGTAAGAGAGTCAATGTCAGCTTCAAGCTCTCCAGAAACAACCGTTTTCTCAACATCACTGTAACTAGAGCCAGTTCTTCCTTTACTACTGCTAGTACTGCTGCTACTAGTACTGGTGTTGCTGTTACTACTATTTTGCATATGTAAGCCATTAGACCCAATCCATGAACTCTCCAAGGATTCCTTGCCATCAGTAATTCCCATGATTGACCTGAAACCTGATATGGACGAACTTGTACATGACATGTCGGCCAACGGACCATTTTCCAGCCATGATGTGCCAGCCCAATCTTTCAACCAACACCTTCTCAGACAAGTTCTAGCTGGTACAAGGGGTACCATTGGAACTAAAACAGCCTCAGCTGGGTATATTAATGTCCTTTCAACAAGTTGAACATAATCCTCACATCCCTGTTTTCTTTCATCCTTCACTGGAATCTCTGAAGAAGGAATATCAATCTCATCCTTGCTTAAAGCCACTCTTGTTCACATTTGAGCTTAATTGTCCTGCTTTTGCAGCTCTACCAGCAAGGCAACCAAGACTGACCTCTGCATAGCAAGTTTGTCCTCTTATCTTTCCATATGAAGCTTGACTTTGATAAAGCTGACTCGCTAAATCACTGGGGAAACAACCTGTAATCTTTCCCCTCATGCCATGGGGAGCAACAAAAACAGTAAGCTTTTGTTCTGCCCTGTTGGAATGGAAGTTACTCCTTAAGACTCCTTCCATATCATTACTTGAAAGTGCTCTAACCCTTTTTCTAGATACGACAACATGTACAAAAATAGCCTCCTCGCTAGTTGAAAAAAATAAACTCACAAGTAGATAATGGTTTCCTGAATTGTATGTCATTCTTTGTAAAGGATCGACATTTAACAAATACATCTCCAAATCTCATGTACGAGAGCCCTCTAAAGTTAAACGCTCTCTCAATACGGTTTCTTAGTGCTTGAGGAAAGGCAACTGCCACCTCTTCAGAATCTCCTGGGGCAGACCATAACCCAGAAGCAACCACTTTAAGACTAGAGACAACAGCCTGGGCAGTTGCATTGATATTTGATGGGCGGCCAGGTAAGAACAACCAAAGTTTGATTTTCTCATCCGGGTTGTGAATACCCTGAGAAGGTTCTCATGGTCCTATGAATGAGTTAGTCCAGGTGCTTAAAAAGTCCCTATTCTGTAAGCGTATGTGAGATGAAAGCACCAATAAAGTAGCAGTATCTTTCTGTTCTTCGATATTTTCACTTTTTTCTGTTAGAGTGCTACATTGTGACTCAGAGGGCAGATACTGGAACCATGAGACTTGCTGTAGCCCTCCAATTCTGAAGACATTGGTCCACATGGTTCCAGCAACTCCAGCTGCTGCAACTTTATTGTTCAGTGGTTAGATCCACCGTGAAAGTGGAATATAATGAACCAGAGATTCAAGAAGATCTCATCTAAAACCAACGTAGCAAGTGACTCCTCAAGAGATGAAGACTGAAGAATATTTTTAGAAATACATGTCCCAATACAAGCTGGTGTTGCAACTACAATGTCTGGAGGCCCAACCATAGTAGCCCTAAAATCTTGTAGAAGCA
The DNA here is from genome assembly GCA_000404065.3 of Pinus taeda. Taxonomy (NCBI): domain Eukaryota; kingdom Viridiplantae; phylum Streptophyta; class Pinopsida; order Pinales; family Pinaceae; genus Pinus; species Pinus taeda. Next base: position 17,835 of record APFE030571257.1, read on the forward strand.
TGCTTTTAATAGCTCAAACTTGTTTTTCGAATATCTAATGTAGGATAGTGCAGCATCATGACTTGCAGACTTATCATAAGGCGTTGAAAGCTCATCGAAAAGTTCTTTTCCTATGTAAAACTCTTGGAATTTCTCTGCAAACTGATTCACATAAACATATTGATAAGGCCTTTCAGAATCATTAGTTCAGTTCTGTTAATCTCAGAGAGCATTTCCTGCATCTTTTTCTTCACTTCTTAAGAACGAGCTGTATAGTTGAAAACATCTGGTGTTACACTTCCATAATCTTCACTACTTGATCAGAGTCTTTTTTTGCATCATCTTCAAAACAACTTTTAAAGCAGATTTTGTGTTTAAACATACATATTGCATGTTTAAAGTTTTTGTATATATATTTTATTATATGGTAACCAATAGTCACTATTTAATTACCATAAGGGCGGGATTATAATATAAAGATATATTTAACCAAAGGGCTTATAAAGCGGGGTTTTTAATGAATTTTTGGGAAAATAATTACTTTGGTTAAACTTTATAATATAAGGGTTTTGGGATATTTATAAAAAGGGAGTTATATGCTTAGGATAAGGAATTTTATTAGGGATTTAGTATAATAGAGTTAAATGTAAATATGGCAAAGGACAAGGAAACTCAAAATATTTTTGCACATCTAAGAAAGTGATAACTTCTGAAGTAAATTGCAATATTTTATCTTCAACACTTAAACTTAGAATAACAAGTTATCTTGAGGGATTTTTATGGAATTTTGCATGAGTTTCCTAAGTAAAATAGGATTGACAAAGTTAAAGATGGAAGATTATAATGATGGATTATCTTAAGCACTTAGGTCTTTTTGATCATTAGGCTGAGGGTCCGGTCCCTCCAGAGGTCAAGTAAATGCCTTGAGCCCCTTTGATCTCCAAATACCTTAGTACTTTGCGGGAAATTAGTAAAAATTTTGAGGGGAAAGTGATGAGGGAGGTTAATGAGTTTGACTTTGCTTGCGGTGATTTTCCAGCGTATTTCCTGCTTTAGTACTTGTGATTAAAGTAAAGGATCAAAAACATGTAGAAACATCATTCATCAGATAACACTTTGCAGCACCATCTACCTACCCTATCTACTTGATACTACCATTTTCTCTTCTTTATTAGGGTGCATTTAGACTTGCAAACCCTCATCAACATTTTTTCTTTTTACAAGGAAAATCTATCTAATTCCACCCTTATTACATCCAAGGGCGCAGATTAAATTGTTGAGCACCTTTTATTAACTCTAACTATCTACTTATCTGCCAAGATTAAACTGTTTGGTCAGATATTTATTCTCTAATCTACAACATGAAATTGAAATATGAGTAAGCCAAGTTTAAACAGTTTGACTTATTCATGAATTGTGGCAAAGGTTGGACAAGCTACACACAATTGTTTTATTACAAAAATGAAGTAGTAGTGGCATTTGGATTTGCACACTTTCCTTGGTCTGTTTTTTGCTTGGGGTTCATTTCTTTCACTTCTTTTTTTTGACCACTTTATTTTCTTACCCTTTGATTTTTCTTTTAGGGTACACCCTCTTTACATTTTTCAACTTTTTTGATTTTTTGGTTTTTCAAGAATATGGAACACCTTTGCTCAAGAAAGAAGGTTTGAACATATTCCATAGTTCAATCAAGACAATCATGAAAGATGAAACCTATTGGTATAGGAGGCTAACATTGGCTCCACTTTGGGATGGCTTTTCCTTGTGGAAAGTCAAGAATAGCAGGTCAGATGCCTGAAAATGTCTTCAAACTGGAAGTATGAAATCTTCCTTCTTCTGGTAGCTTTATTTTACATATGATAGTGACACTTGTGAAGCTTAGGGATTTCTGTTAGGGCTTCAACTCCAACAAGTTTACCATCCAATCAACACCAAACCTTTATTCTTCCTTATTGAATCCCACTTGAGCATCTTGTAACTTAGGCAGGAATCTATAGTCTTGGTCTTTTTTCAAAAATATTTTTAACCTTTTCCTGCACAACTTGAGATCTGACCTGAAACTAAAAGGTGTTGCAACCTTCAAACCAAATTAGTAACTCATCAAGATCTTAGGGCCTTTTGATTGGATTCAAATATTTAAGGATTTATTTCATAATCTACTAAAATCTGATTTAAATCAAACTGAAATCCTACCTACTTACTCTAATCAACTTTCTGACTGCTGGTTAGGTAAAATGAAACAACCAATGCAACCACTCAAGCATCATATACATTGGTGACCTTTGTTGCTTGTGCTTGTTGGTGTTTAAAATTGAGATCTTGCAATCAAATATAGCTTTGTTAACCTTTGAGAAGATAAGGAAATTCCTGATCTCCTTTGTTGGATCTAGAAATTGTACAAAAGGATCTTGTAACATATATACACTATTCTTGAACTGATTCAAACAATTGTACATCTGTTGTGTATGTCCTGCATGCCATGAAATTGAAATATCACTTTTATCTTTATCACCCTGCAAGTTTTCAACTGCACTTTGTGATGATATTTCTATTGATTGAAATGTCTGGCTGGTGAAACCATTATCATCTTGATTTTGACTCTCATAGTCTGTTGATGGAGAAAAAATATGATTGCATTCATTATCAAACTCATCAGTTATGGGATCATGAAAAACTTGGA
>APFE030571259.1:0-52861 GCA_000404065.3 Pinus taeda
AACAACTGCAGCAAATGCAGCTTCACCCCAGAAAGTTGCGGGAGTTCTAGACTCATCAAGCATAGCACGAGCCATTTGTTGAACCGTTCTATTCATCCTTTCAACTACTCCATTTTGCTGAGGAGTCATGGCTGTAGAGAATTCTCTTCTTATTCCATGTTCTTCACAAAAATGGAAAAATTCATTTGAGGTAAACTCCCCACCTCTATCAGACCTAAGGCATTTAATTTTGTGATCTGATTCTTTTTCAACCAAAGTTTTGAAGGATTTGAATTTTTCGAAGGCTTCATCTTTGTGCTTCATCAGTCCTATCCAAACCATCCTTGAATAGTCGTCAATGAATAATATAAAGTATTCTTCTCCCTGAGGTGACCTTTTCCTATATGGACCACATATATCAGTATGGAAAAGCTCAAGTGGCCTGCTAGCTGATCCTTCCTTCTCAGCGAAGTATCTCAAGCAGATCTAAGTCCCACTATTTCACTTTTGATACTTCCTGCTAACTTTTGATGATTTTTTTCACTTTCAGCCAATTGGAATTGTAGAGTATCAATAATCATATTCTTCTCTTCTAAACAAATTTTGAGTTTAGAAATCTCTTCATAAAGACCTTCTTCATCTATAGCATCCATGAAATCATCATATTCAAAAGCCATTAAAAGTCTATACATCACTATTTGAAAATCCATCACTGTCTTCATGAGTGTAATAGCTTTTCTTATTTACATTATTTTTCTTGTTCCATCTAATAGGTTCCTTACCTTTATGAAGGCACTTGGTAGCATAGTGACCGACTCTTCCACAAGAAAAACATTTGAAAGGTAACTTACCTCTGAATCTTCCAGCACCCTGTTGAAGGTTCTTGACAAAATTTGATTCTTCCTCTTCTTTTGAAATATGTCCTCAGTCATAAGAATCTCCTTTTCCTGAGGCCTTGAATGCGGATTCTCTTCTGTCTGATGGTCCCCCTTTCCTCATTTCATAAGCGGTTAGAATTCCATGTAGTTACGACATGGTAATTTTCGAATTTGTGAAAGGGCATACCCCAGCACCTGAATTCCATGTTGTTTCACCTGAATAAACATAATCTAAGGAAAATTAGGAAAATTAAGATCCCACAAAGGAAAAAGAAGATGTCCCTTTACCAAGTAAGCTTGAAATTGACCTCCTTATTCAAAAAATTAGTAAATTAGAGGGAAATGAGAATTTAAGAAAAAAACTTACCATGGTTGAAGGACAACTTCAATTTAGAAAACAAAATGGATTAGAAAACCTATCAGAGGTGGAAAATGTAATGTCACTTGATGATACAACAGTGATATTATGTGATGGGTGTAAGCAAGTGTTAGAGGAAGCAGATTGTGAAAGACCAACCATTATTTCGGTTGGAATCCAAGTTGGAGAGAAATATGAACAATTCTAAACTATAATTCCGTAAGAACTTGTTAAATATGTCATTGTTACACAAGAATCAACAGTTAAAGTAGAGAGGGATGGAAAAAAAACAGTCTACTATTCCACAAGAACCTGCTTCTGATGATGTTGTTACACAAGAACCAGTATCTGAAATAGAAAAAATTGAAATGAAAATGATCATTTCTCCATAAGAACCTATCGATAATGTTGTTGTCACACAAGAACCAGAAGTTGAAGTATTACAAGGGCTGGAGAAAGGGGATGAAGAGATGTTTCAGGAAGCTATTGAAACTACTACTGTAACAATACAAAAATAGACCTATCAAAATTTGAGGAGATATCGAAGTCAAAATTTTTAATTGAGGAATTGGAGAAGTGGAAGAAATTAACACTCTTGTTGAAATATGAAGTTATTCTCTGAAACAACATGAGGGAATTTTTTATTATATGAAGATGAAATGGTATAGAAATTTGAAAGTCTAGGACTTCATGAGGATTCTTAAAGAAAGGAAGCAAGCATTATTACAAGTAGAAGAATTGCAAGGGGAGGTGTAGTTGTTACAATAGGAGAAAGAGACTATGTATGAACTTGTTCACAGTATATTAAGTTACAGATCTCCTTATCGATCTTATCCCCTACTTCTACAAGAAAATTTCTTCCTTTTTTTATTAACAACCCTCGAGGAGAAATTACCATATGAGGTCAGGGAGGCTCAAGACTTTCTGGAAACTTTCCACAAGGCCACTTTTCCATAAAAACATTTATTGTGTGAATTGTACTTGCATGACTATCTATTTTGGTGAAATAACCCTTAACCTTACACCATACATTGGAGATTTTTAGTTGAGATATTTTGTGTCTTTCATACAAAATCAATTTATTTGGAAGGTTTCCCATGACATTGTAACAGCTAATGAAGAAAGGGTGAAATTGCTTATACAAAATAAACTTGGGCCTACTAAAAAAATTTGTATGGTGTATAACACGATATGGTGATATCTGGACACTGAGAAGATGTTAATGGAGTTCAGGAATAGGGTTTTGGAGCGTCTTATCTGAAGTATCAGAGGGATGACGCATGATGCATTAAATGGGAGTAGGCTCAAATGGGGTGCTTGCAGGGTGGAGTTAAGAGATGAGGACTCTTATTGTTTTCTGAATTTCATACAGGAACTCTCTAGGGTTTCTCGGTATGAGGAATGCATTAGGAGGAGTGGCTCTGGTTGACTTGGACTTAGGTTCATATTTCTTCTTATTTAGCTTCCTTCCTATCAGTATCAATATCCATACCATCTCACTGTTAAATTATAGGAAATCAAACTAGTACTTACCCAAGCCTACAGAGCAGATTCAGAGGATACTGCAAGAGGCTACAGTTTTTTAGAATTCCAGTCTCAATACATCAAAAACTAGTTACAAGGGTCTACATGAGGAATGAAAATACTTAATTTGGGGGGAGATGTTGGGACGTGGAATTGGAATATTTTTGCACTAATTTTCCTACATTTTCTTACCCTTTTTGAATTTCAAGTCCATAGTTTGTCACTATAACAACCATTATCAACCTAAGTATGTCTCTTTATATGTCATCCTTATGATATAATTATACTTGTAATTTGGCATGATAACTACTTCTTTAGGCTATTTTTAGCACAAAACTAACAATTGGGTTGTTACAGGGTTTGCGGTATGTTGACACGTTGTTGTACAATTACACTTGCCACTTTTGCCTCTCCAAGGATAGGACAAGAAATTGAAGAGCATTGTTATTACATGTGAAGCTTATTTTGGATGCATTGATATCTTTAAATTAGTCATGAAGACTAATTTGGAATGTGTTTAGTCAAATTTACTTCAATTGTCAAAGGAGAAGTTTATGGACAACACAATTGTAACAGCTAGGATTTTCTATAGATGATTATTGTAATTTGGAAAATTTGTTACAAATTTGTCGTAACCTTATAAGTTGTTATTAAAATATTAATATATATTATTTATTTAGATCACATGAGAATCAAGATATTCTCATGATGATATTGTCATTGTAATCTAAAATTATAAAGAGGTGTTCTGTCTACTCGCACAAGATATAGACATATAGAGATATATAGAGACATACATAGAAAGGGGAAGAGCACTAGCATTGTAATCTTGTACGTTTCATTAATGAAAATCCAAATAATTCGTGGTGCCATACATTTCTACTAACTAGCTTGTGTGTTGTGTAGTGTACCAACCCCTCCTAAGAAATAAGTACCATCCTTCTTAGCAAGGATCACCGGTTAGGAAGGTACTATAGATATTTGGTTTTTTTCCTCTCATTTATGATTCTTGTATGATTGTTGTTATTGTTAATGTTAATCTTGTTTATGATTTAATAAGTGAATAATTCTAACCTCTATAATGTATAAAATCATAGGCCTTTGACCAGTCCCTTTGTTGGTGTGATAATTATTTAATTCTTGTTACATTTTGATGGTGTGTTTATTTTATTTGAATGTGTGTTTCAGAATTTGTTTGAGTTGCTCATTTCTAGGAGTGTTTTTTTCCTTTTGAATAAGAGTGATTATGTGACAAAGAGGTTCTATTTTTCATTTTGTGTTCATTTCCAAAAAGCTTAAGAAAGGTTTGAAGAGTGTAACAACTAGAGTTATTAGATTGTCAAGACTGTTATTACAATGATTGAGCTTGAGATTCATTAGAACTAGTCATCATTTGTCCTTGCATATACTTTGTAGGATAGCCTTGAAATAATAAAACCTATATGGATTAATAATTAATGGGAGAGTTGGAACCATTGCTCTAAATTGAAAAGGAGATTGTTCCACCCAACACTCTCCATGTTGCGAAAACCACTGCTAACTCTTTCATGTGTGTTATCCATGTTTTAGTGCACTGCTAAGTTTTGCTAAATTTCCAAATATGTTAGTGAATTTTTCACATTAGGTCAATACCCTTGGTCATAAAACATGTACAGAACTGAGTCCTAGTCTCGCCTTTAGCCCTCAGCCTTATTTCCTTGGAAATAAAACTTGATACTATAATGTAAATCATCGAGGTAAATCCTCTGGGCTTATGTGTGATATGCGGACCCTTGCCTATTAAATTGCACTACTATTATTAGTTTGTCGTTCAACAATCTGTATGCCACTATCTCCTGGTGCCCCATCACCCCGATGATTAATATTTGTAGCTCATTCAAAAATCGCCAAGGTTAATCCTCTAGGGTGAAGTGTCCTACCATACTGACCTACTTGCCACGTGTCATGATCTCATTATGCCACATGTCAATTGTTTACAACCCACTTGGCCACCCAAATGCCCAATCTAAACACCACATGTCACGTCACGATTGGTGCCATGTCACGCTAACATCATGTTGCAATTGTGTCTAATTTTTCCAATAAAATCATGCCATGCCTCTTATGTATGGTGGTGAGGGAGTATGAGCCCTTTAATTTCCTATTGATTTCTTTATTAATCATCTCCCCGAGAATAAAACATCTATCTCCCTCGAATCCCACCGAGGATGCACCACTAGGGTTATGTGTCAAGTGGGGTCCCCCCACTCGTAAACTCTCACCAATAAATACTTTTGCATTTTCCACGTCATCTAACTCATCACCCCAAAACTTAGATGTGTGCTCCTTTAAACACCATCAGGGTGATGTGCCCAGCGGTGGGGCCATAGGTTATCCTCTCTAATATTTCATTGGTCCGTGTGTGTTGATGTGGCTACTCTTGCCACACTTTCACGTTGACTCAGCTATAAGGCCCATGGCCAGAAACACCAAAATTTTGAATTTTATCCTCATATCTTTGACCGACCATATCTTTTTACCCAAAAATCATTTTTTAGACTTGAATATATCATTGGAAAACTCTTTCCTAGATTTATCCATCTAGGCCACTTACATGAACATCTGATCTAATATTTTATACTTAAAATGGCTCTAAATTTTTTTCTCTTTGACCAATATGCTTGCAACAACCTAAGATTTGTCCCACCTTCAACATTAATGCCAACAAATTTTAAACATTCTCCCCTATTGGCATTGATGGAAACATTTAAAACAATGGAAGCAATCATAAAAGAAGTGTTTTTCTTACTTCTCCCCCTTTGGGTACTTCCCCCCTTTGACATCAATGGAAAAGAAAATAATCTCCGTCCCTTAAAATGAAACTCCCCTTATCTTGCAGATGTTATGGAACTAGAAGATATGTTTTATATGTTGAGTGCTTTCTAGATTCCTTTCTTCCTCTTGAGGAAGATCTAGTGGAGGGCGGTAAAAGGATCTACTCCCAATACTTTCCATAAGTACTTAAATCGATCTCTTGGGAGAGGTTTGGTGAAGATATTGGTTATTTGCGCATTTTTAGGTACATACTCCAACTTTACAATCTTATTGTGGCAAATTTCTCTCTAAGGAAATGGTACTTGATTGGAATATACTTTATCTTGGAGTGAAAAACAAGGTCCTTAGACATGTTGATTTCACTTTTGTTATCACATATGATTGGCATTGGTTTATCATATATCACTTGAACATATTGTAAATTATACTTCATCAATAATAGATGAGTGCAATAAGAAGTTGTTGTTATATACTCTACTTCAGTAGTAGAGAGAGAGATTGAAGCTTTCTTCTTACTCGACCATGAAACAATAAATTCACCAATAAACAAAGAACCACAACTAGTGGATTTTTGGTCATCTACATCCCATGCCCAATTAGCATCAATAAAAATAGTTAGTGAATAATCTTTTACTATGGGGTACCAAAGTCCATAATCCAATGTGGCTCTTAGATATTTTAGAATCCTCTTGGTTGCAAGGAGATGACATTGTATGGGATCTGCTTAAAATCTTACAACAATACCAACTTATAGCATAATGTCTGGTCTATAGTTTGTTAAGTATAAGAGGCTGATAATAATAGATCTATATAAATTCTGATCCACCTTTGGTGATTCATCAATCTTGATAAGTTTCCAACTAGTGACCACTAGAGTGCTTACCAAAGAACATTCCTCCATACCAAATTTATTCAAAAAATACTTGAGATACTTCCTTTGTGATATAAATTTCCTTTTGAATATTGTGTACTCTACAAAGCAATGAAATAAGAAAATTCTCCAAGCATAAACATCTCAAATTTGGCCTTCATATCAGCTACAAATTGAAAAGTTAGATAATCTGAATCACTAGCAAAAATAATATCTTTGGATTGTGGACTTAAGTATTCTTCAATTCCTTCAGCTATAAATGGCTGATCAACTTTTTCATCATTGATGGATGGATCATTAGAGTTGATATTCACTAATTGTTTGTGTTCAAATTCAATGTGCTCATCGACTTTAACATCAATGGAGTCATGTATTTTTTTTTTATATTCTTATTGTAACATCTATAGCCCTTGTTATTATGAGAGTATCCAAGAAAAATAACTTCATGATCTCTTGCATCAAACTTATCATTATTTTCGTCATTCTTCTTAATAAAACAATTTCTTCTAAATACTCTAAAATTCTTGATCGTAGCAGGTTTACCTGAGCTCATATGGGGTTTTGTCACTATTTGGTTTGAAGAGTTCCTTGTTTAAAATGACCATTGTTGTGTGAATGGATTCAGCCCAAAATATATGTTGTATACTTCTTTCTCCGACCATGGATCTAGCCAATTGTTGGACAAATCTATTCCCTTTCTCTAATACTCCATTCTGTTGTGTAGTCTTTGTTATGGTAAATTGCATTTTTGTGCCTTTGTCTTTGCAAAACTCATCAAAATCTTTGAAGGTAAACTCACAACCATTGTCAAACCATAGGCACTTTATTTTATAATATGGCTCATTCTCATCCATGGCCTTAAATTTCTTGAACTTTTCAAAGGCCTTTGATTTTCTCTTAAAAGGCCACCCATGTCATTCTGCTAAAATCATCAATGATAAGCATGAAATACAATTTACCTGAGGGTGGTTTATTTATTGAAGGACCACACAAGTCCATATGTATTAATTATAATGGCATGGTTGATGAGTTATCCTTAGATTTGAACAAAACTCATACTTTTTTTTCGTAATCTATCAGGACTTACAAATAGTGTTCTTTGGTTTAGACAACTTTTGAAGATCTTTGACAACATTCATCTTTCCTAGTTTAACAATATAATCAAATTTTATATTTCCTAGTCTTCAATGCCATAGCCAATATTCTTCAATATTTTTCAAACAACGCTTCTCTATTGTCTCTTTTAGAACATAGACATTAATGTATGTTCTAAAAACTTCAACTATTATTTCTCCTATTCTTGTAGACTTTATTTTCTTGAGAATTGCTTGTGTTGGCTCCTTAATTTACAGTTTGGAAAAAGGCAATTTAATCTTATTACCTTTTACATCAACTATTAAGCTTAACTCAACCTCAAATCCAACAGTTATTCTATCATTATATACCCTTTGTGCTTCAAGAAGTTCATTTAAACTTTCAGTCCCTTTTCCAAATTTTTCATTAAAGCTCGGTTGGGTTTTACCTTTGTTAAGCTCTTTCCTCAGAGAAACAATTTCTCCTTCAAGCCTTTCACATGCTTGAATATTCTCATTGAGATGTTGATTCAAAGTTTCATGTGTCTTCTTTCCTTCTTCAATTTGCAAGAGTAGGGGTTATGTTGCTTCAACTTTTTCTTTGGTCAACAATTCCTTTTGTGTTTTATTTTTCTTTCTCAACCTTTGAATTTCCTCAAAAGCACTGATTAACTCTCCTTCTAAGTAAACTTCAACATCTTCTCCATCAGAGTACACAACATCTAGTTCCATATTTTCTATGGCCATGAGCATAAATACCTTTAATATTTCATGAGTTTTGTCCTCATTTAATGATTGACTACCTTCACTCGCATAGGTGCTGGAGTCTTGGATGTAAAATCTTTTCTTCTTAGACTTCTTTTTGTCCTTTTTTATTTTTCTGAACTTCTCTCTAGGGTCATATTCATTCTTCTTCTTTTCTGGACATTTAGAAGCAAAGTGACCTACTTTACCATAGTTAAAGAACTTAAAAGGTAGCTTACCTTTTTACTTGCCTAAGACTTTCTTGAGCTTCCTCACAAAATTAGCTTCCTCTTCATATGATTCACAACATGAGTCATTATGTTCTTCCTTGGGCTTCTTATCTCGTTTGAAGGATGAAACCTTTGTTGTAGACTTGCCATTAGAAATCTTGATTGCATATGCAACAAGAGTGTCAAGTAATTGATCCAATGTCAGAGACTCAAGATATTTCATCTGCTCAATGGCTGAAACTTTAAGATCAAATATCTCGAGGAGAGATCTCAACAACTTCTAGACTACTATTGTCCCTTTTAGATCTTAAAAAATAACTCTTATTGTATTAACAACTTCATCAACTATAAGAAATTATTTAACAATATATCCATCACCATACATCTTCAAAGACTCAAATTTCATTCTAAAGCCCTAAAGTTTGGATTGCTTCACCTTATTATTTCCTTCATAGCAGGTACTCATCTTGTCCAATTTTTATTTTGTAGTAATGTAATCCATGACCTTAACTAGTTATAATTCAAGTAGGCCAGAAATTAGAGCGTTCATATTTTTTGCATTGCATGTAAATTCCATCTTGTCATCTTTAGTAATAATGGTTGGAGGATTTCGATATTATTCTTCCACTATGTCCCATATATCAGAACCAAGAGATTTATCCCCTAACTTTAAGCTTTTATTGTAAATTTGTATTTATGGTTAAGTATGATTGTGTCTTAACTTTAAAAGACTTACGTGAAAATAATTTCTTAGTGTGATAAATTGATAAAGGTTGAATGTAAATATTGTATTTATAATGTTGTTAATAAAATAAATATTTGGAACTAATACTAAAATTACAACTGGCGCAAGGAGTTATGGCTACAAGTTAATTGTTGATATTGACTACCACTCACTAAGTCCTATTCATTTAATCCAAATGATTATTTTTTTAATGATCGTAGAAATAATTCATCATTAAATTTCCTAAGATATAAGAAAATGTATTCGAAAGTGGGGAAGTGGAGCTCATAAATGAGCTAGTAACTATTGACAACTATGCGGTGAGGTGGAGGTAGTTACTAACTACCAACTAAATGGTAGAGAGGGTAATCCACTTTTGGTCATCTTGCTGAGAAGCAAAACACATAGAGCTAATCTAGTGAAGTAAGAATGGTTGAAAAAGTGAACAAATTTGATCACTTTTAGATAAAAGGTGCTCGGGGGGATATGATTGAGGAAAGTATCAAAGTTTGGGAGGAGTTGGTGAGGTACTGTAAATGTTCTAGACTTAAAAACTTTCAATTCACTATTTTTGAACTATGAATTTGAGAAATTTTATGTAGTATAAAGGTTGTATATAACTTAGTATTTGCTTTATTGTGAATAATGAAACTGAAAAGAATGATATTAGTGAACTCATAGAGTTACTTATCTATATATGAGAATTTTATTTACTTGAATTAAAAAAAAAATGTTTATGACTTACTAAAAAGAATTTTTTTGTCATAGGATATCGTGAGATTATACTCACTAATTTTTGTACATGGAAATGGTAAATAGGAGTTTATATATTTGTTGGAATTTATTTTCTAACTGAAAAGGAAACATATCATTTTCTTTCATGTATAGTTACATCAAAAGCTCAGTTAGAAAACTGAGAGGCAAACAAATAAAATGGGAATACATGAAAAGCTTGAGTGATTGAAGTATGATTATTATGTCATATTAGTAATATAGGTGTAATAGTAAATTTGCTTTTAGAATTAACCTAGACATACATATATAATAGTGGAATCTATAGTTTTCCAAGTACAAACTGTAAAGTTATCTTAACATATATATACATATATACATATATACATATATACATACATACAAATACATAATATATATATATCTATATTATATATAATATATATATATATATCTATATATAATCTATATATATTATATATAATATATTATATATATATTATATATATAATATATATATATATATATATATATATATATAAATAAATATAATATATATAATATATATATATTATACACACACATATACACATATATATACACTAAATGTAAGGATGTAGTAGCATATATACATATATAATATAGATATAGAAAGGACAAATTACCGAGGTAAAAACATTAAAATGTGGAAAAATGTGGCTAACACCTATTTGATTAAAATTAACAAATGAAACAAAATAAAATATGTTGTTGGGTACAAAACCAAAAATAACCATACATAAAGAAAATTGATAAAGTTATGAAATTGAACCATACCATTGATAACAATTTTTTTTCTTCAGAGGGGAAATCCCCTTTGAAGAAGGGTTATAATACATCATGATACATTATATTACATTGAGATACATCCAAACATATGATTCGTCAACTGACAGCATCCCCACAATCCGTACAAATGTTGCGAAAGCACAACCTGACATGTAGTGCGTGTTTCGAATGCGGGTGGGGAGGGCAACAGTGCACCGTCCCAACCACCCGGGACAACAACGCAATATAAATATATAAAAAAACATTTTTATTGGACTGTGTAGGTTGACGTGACCTCAATAAGTTACAAATGTCAAAAGCCCTGGGTAGGAAGAACCCACAAATAGGTACATCATCAGGCATGGAAGCCTCTATAACCTAAAAACCTTCCACGAAGGAAAAGAGAACTTAATAATGTCAACATATAACATATAAGCTAACTAAAAAATGCTCTATTTAAATTTCTTGAAGTTATAATCACGAACACACAAAGGGTTTCAGATTCTTCTAACCTGGAATGAAAAATCTAAAGTCTTCATGAGTAAAACGAAAATCCCAAAGTAACGCTATGAAGGAGAAAGTGTTTGAATTCCACTTTGAATACAATAATACCTATGAAAATAAAAGAAGAGTAAATTACTATTAATTCATATTTCAAACATATAATTGAACTCAAATAATTTTGGAGATAGGGACACTAATTATTAAGGGATTTTACCTAAAAATTCCATAATTTTGTATATGATGAATACTTTGTATATGATGAATACTTTGTATTAGAATTAAGAGAAAATTTGTTTAATTTTAATTAAAACCTGGAACCCAAAAATAAAAAATAAAAACTCGACAAAGCCCAATAATAAACCATGAGGGTTTAAAAACCTAGTTAAAAGAATTCTAGAGTAAAGCAAAGAAAAAAATAATTATATATAGAGAGAGAAATAAGAGAGAAAAATATAACCCTCAATGTAATTTTTATCAACAATATAAAAATATTTATTACACACAAAGAGAATTAATTATTGTTCGCATAAGAGCGTACAAGTGCTTGAATCCCTAGCTTGACATTTGAATTTCCAGAAGTGAAGAAATTATACAAGAAATACTATGGAAAATAAAAACCCTAAATTCTCTATTCCTAGTTGATCTTAAGAGACCGCATCGCAACCGTTGAATGGGTGAATCATAGGAGTCCGTGTTAGCACCAAGGATCGACACGTATGCGTGTTAGCACAACGCTGGCCTTGGAACAATCTGGAAGAACCTTCATATTATTTCATCCCAAATTGAAATCGAGACTTAAGGTTTATGAGATATATAATATAATTTGATACGACCACTTTGTAAAGTAAAACAAACATTTCTGGTGGAAAATTCTCAACATATAAATTATAACCATAGTAAGAAAAAAAAGTGATTCAGTGGTAAACTACAACATAATTTAATTTTTAAAATAATAATAACATACAACATAATTTAATTTTTAAAATAATAATAACACAAAGCCATTATGCTAATTTTATTCCAAATTTATAATCTAGGGATATGATAACTTGCAATGAAATGATACATTATTTCATTATCAATTATATCATTGAAAGGTTATGAATGTACAAAGAGCACTAATATACCCAAAATTAAAGATGGGAAGATTTATACATGAAATAATAACACAGTCATTATGCTAATTTTATTCCAAATTTATAATCTCAATAATACCATTGAAAGGTTATGAATGTACAAAGAGCACTAATATACCAAAAATTAAGTATGGGAAGATTTATACATTAAATAAGAAGGTAGAAGATTATATTAAAATTATGATCAATTATATACAATGTAAACATGATAGTAAGTGCATAAGATGTAGTTAGAAAGTAAGAAAAATAAAGTGATTCAGCGGTAAACTATAACATAATCGTGGATATATATAAATATAGATATATTTAATTTTTAAAATAATAATAACACAAAGCCATTATGCTAATTTTATTCCAAACTTATAATCCAGGGATATGATAACTTGCAATGAAATGATACATTATCAATTATATCATTGAAAGGTTATGAATGTACAAAGAGAACTAATATACCAAAAATTAAGGATGGGAAGATTTATACATGAAATAAGAAGGTAGAAGATTATATTAAAATTATGATCAATTATAAACAATGTAAACATGATAGTAAGTTCATAAGGTGTAGTTAGAAAGTAAGAAAAATAAAGTGATTCAGTGGTAAACTACAACATAATCGTGGATATATATAAATATAGATATATTTAATTTTTAAAATAATAATAACACAAAGCCATTATGCTAATTTTATTCCAAATTTATAATCCAGGGATATGATAACTTGCAATGAAATGATACATTATCAATTATGATAACTTGCAATGAAATGATACATTATCAATTATATCATTGAAAGGTTATGAATGTACAAAGAGCACTAATATACCAAAAATTAAGGATGGGAAGATTTATACATGAAATAAGAAGGTAGAAGATTATATTAAAATTATGATCAATTATATACAATGTAAACATGATAGTAAGTTCATAAGATGTAGTTAGAAAGTATGGATCAAAATATAAAGTAAGAATGGAATCAAAGAATATTTTGCTTAAATTAAGAATGTAACATATCTAAAAGAGAAAAATGAAAAAATGCTAAGGTCTATTAGTTTCTTGTCTTTTCTTTTGCATATAGGTAGAGGATTGAATTTGATAATCCAAAAACAATGGATGAGACCATAAAGAAGGAAAAATTGTGTTTCAACCAGAACAAACAAAAGAGTGATAATTCGAAAAGTTGGATTACTAAGAAAAATGAAAAGTTTAACACCAAGAAAAAGGGGTTTAAGTAACCAACATTCTCTAACACTTTTAGAAGAAAT
The DNA here is from genome assembly GCA_000404065.3 of Pinus taeda. Classification (NCBI taxonomy): domain Eukaryota; kingdom Viridiplantae; phylum Streptophyta; class Pinopsida; order Pinales; family Pinaceae; genus Pinus; species Pinus taeda. The sequence continues at coordinate 13,637 of APFE030571259.1, forward strand.
AAAGGGGGAAATTATATTATAAGCGTAAATCAATAGAAGAACTTTGGACATAAGAGTGAACAAGGAGCTGGAGTAGGAAACAAAATTTTTGGTGAATCACTCAAACCACTAATTAAATGTTGGGGTTGTAATGAGAACCATCTTTGAAGACACTACCCACAAAACCCAGTGAACAAAAAACAAACAATGAATAACATACAAAAGGACTATATAGTCAATGTTGTTGCTTGTAATATCTCAACTATTAGTGTGGCACTCGATGGGAGACAAACAAAATCACCAATCTACTATGGTGGAAATTATTAGAAAAGTGTCACAGTACTAATTGACCTTGGTTCTACTTTAAGTTATATTTCCCTTGCTACAATTGAAAAGTGTAGACTTAAAAATATAAACCAAAGTAAACCTTGGTTAGTACAATTGGCCACAGGAGCTAAGAGAACAGTCACAAAAATAATTAAAGATTGTTTATTAAATTAGAATGGAGTAAGTACTCATTTAAACCTGAACATTTTACCTTTGGGGGGATATGACATCCCTGTTGGTATGGATTGGTTGGAACCACACAAAGTGATTTTAATTTGCTTATAAAATTCTTTTACCTACATTAATGATGAAAGGGAAGCATGTACAGTCAAAGGAGATCCAAGAGCTATTTATGTAAGGAAAATTTATGCCTTACACTTAAAAAAATGTTCCTGTAAGGGAATCTAAATGTTTATAGTCCAAATTGAAGATCTTTCTAGCAATAAATAGAAACCATCTCTAGAAGACTACCTTATATTGGAGCAATATAAAGATGTCTTCCCTGAATAAATACACTAACTTCCTCCAAAGGTAGATATAGATTTCACAATTAATCTCATTCTTGGTGTAGTTTTGATAGCAAAATCCCCATATAGAATGAGCATTCTTGAGTTAATAGAGTTAAAAATTCAATTATAGGAGCTGCTATATAGGAAGTACATAATTCCTAGTGTATTGTCTTAGGGTGGGCTGGTTTTATTCATTAAAAAGAAAGGTGGGACTCTTATTCTTTGTATAGATTACAGGAAGCTCAATAAAATGACCATAAAAACCAAGTACCATTTACCTTGGATTGATGAATTGTTTAACCAAGTCCAAGGAGCTTCAATCTTCACAAAAATTGATCTATGATCTTGTTGTGTTGTACAACAACCCCCCATTTCATAAAATTTTATCTTTAACTATAATATGAAATGGGTCCTTTTTTAGATTTATGAATAAAATTTGTATCAACTCATTCTTCATCAAAAGGTCCGAAAGAAAAAATACATTATAAACCTTTTGAACAAATATAAAATGGTCTTATGAAATAAATAAATAATTCTTTATTATTGCAATAAAGCGATCGCAAGATCGCATATCGCAACAACAAGGGATGCATAATGCAAAGACCCATTGGTTTACCCCGATCCGAAAAGTGAATAACTATCGGATATCGGGAAAGGCAAGAAAGTGTAACAAAAGGCCCTCTCACTTTTCTCCGATGCGATATCGCTATCAACAATCGGGGAGTGTAGCGCACACACGTTAAAGACACCTTTATAAAACTCCCGATGCGATAAGGTATATCGCCATCGGGGATCAGGGATTTTACAATGACACAAATATTATTACCCAAGCATTTCTCCGATTCCGATTGCGATAAAGCTAAGTGCGAATTTAAAAAAGGATTGAAAAGGCTTGGGTATATTATGTTAGATTATTATTAAAAGCCTTCCCATTCCCGATAGCGATTCACTTGTGATTATCCACCAAAAACCAAAGCCACGCTTGAATGAATCATTCGGCGAATAAATGATATGATGGGAATTTAAATGATTGACAGGTTAAAGTGGCCAATTAATGGAGCAGTTATGCCGAGATCTCCCCTGAGATTATATCTGTGGCTATATTATTTTAATCCTTCATTATTTGTTAAATTGATATAACTCTTTCATATTGGCTCGCACCACCTATTCTCTGTATTACGTTCATTTTATCTCCTGCGCAGAGCTCTGTCGAAGCAACAAATTCAAGCCAAATGGGGAAGAAATCCAAGAGATTTGCAGCGGCTTCAACTCCCGCAGTAACAGGACAATCCACCGCTGATCCAGGACCAAGCAAGAAAGGATTGATTTCAGACACTACTTGTCTTGGCCTTGGCAACACTAGCTGGCAAAGCATATATAATCTAATTGAAGCTAAAGAGCCTGAAATGGTATCAGTGCAAGCTACTGCAAATTCAACTAGAAAGTCAAAGGCTACCCTAAAGGATTTAGCCGACTCCTATCTACACTGAATAGCAGCTCGAGAGAAAATTCTTCCTTATACAGATGTAGTGCGGTGGGCAGTTGAGGAAATCCCTGTTACGAATAGAACATTCTGCACAGTCGATGGAAGAGTCTTCGACTTGTTTCAACCTGATGGTTTGAGAAAAATGTACCACTTGCCTGAACCACAAAAGAAATACAACAAAGCATTTCTGGAGAAGTTCACAAGTGAGAATGAAACTAAATCAGCACCTATTCGGGAATGGAGATAAAACCCCGCAAAGAACAAGCATTAATCTTTGGGTAACTACTCTGTCGGTTCATTATGTTCTCCTTACTGTTACGCCGGGGCGATGATGTGTAGGATTTGGGGATTACATGATTCCGCAAAATTCACAATTGAAATGGTTCCTTTAATGGAAGCGGCAGTCAATAGTGAGATAATGGATTGAGGAAATATATTATCTGATAAGTTAGCCACTGCTATTCTTGAGTTTAGAAATAAAACTCGCATCACCGATAGGTCTATTCCTCCGTTTTATTTTAGTGCCTATATTTTAGATACTCTTTTTTTCAACTCTGAATTTCCTGTGCTGGGGTGGAGATGGACTCCACAACACCCCATGCCGATTCACATTTATCACCAGAAGTTGTGGAAAGCACACTATAAGGACCACCTATATCAAGTTTGTAATGGTTTTATGTTGCCCATTTACCGTGCCATTTTTGACAAGCCTACTCCGAGGATTTCTTCACAAGTAGAGATTGACCTAACCGCTCTAGGAAACTGGTTCAGAGAGGATAAATTCACATACATAAGATTTTTCAGCAGCCTTTCCAGGCCTCATGTCCTTCCTTTGTACATACCCGACAAGCTATTGGCTAGAGAATTAGCCTATCAGATTACATTTGCAGGAGCAACCAAGACTCCGAGGACTTCAAAGAAGTAGGCTTGGCCTCCTTTTCCTCTAAGATGTGGTGTTTACACTCTGCATGACTATAAGCATGCAAAGAAGGAAGCAGACAAGATAAATATGCTAAATCTTGCCACCATTCCTAATAGGCGATTTGACCCAAGGAAAGTCATCTATAATGTGCTTGAACAGGCCAAACTCATAAAGTTTGATCATAAGGAAGATGATTTTGATGACTTATTTTCTTCGGCAGAGTCATTATTTCAGGTCCAAGCACTGGCTAAAATGAGATATAACGAGGAACGGTTAGTAGAATTCAATAAACTCAGAGAGCAGAGGTTGCAAACTCTACCTCTGGATTTACTACCTATTGCCCCGACAATACAATCAAGTGAGCCTGAACAACGACTCATCGACAAACCTCCTGCTCCATCAAAGATTCTCGAGACAGATAAAGAGAAAGAGCAGGAGGAAGTACAAAAAAAGGAACAGGAGAAAATACAGAGGAAGAGAAGAAAAAGGAGCAAGATAAGGGCAGCGAGAATGTCAATGTGGATACCCAGATTGATCCGAAATTACTCAAAGAATGGCAGCAATTTGACTCCATCATAAGCAATCTGGAAGGTCCAAAAGGTGCTGATACACCCAAAGCAATAGATACACAAGATACAACGTCAACAAAGGTTCCGAGTGAAGGAACCAGCGGCCTACCCCCTAGTACAGGCTTAGAAATAATTCCAAAGGATGCCTTGGATCAAATCATTTTGCAGGTGGAGGATATACCTCCATTAGATGTCTTTTACAATCCAAAACACAGGGCTGTAGTGAAGCGACAACGGAAAAGGAGAAGGCTTGATCAACCTTCCCTGTTTCCAAAACAAACAGAGATAGCCAACGTAGTTTGGAAAGAGGAGTTTGATCCTTTCGATGACCTAATGAAGCTTTCCTAGTATGCCAGAGCCGATTCGGCGGCCACCATCGACAAGGCATCGGAAGTGAGTAATCTACTAAAAGACAAAGACCAAGCAATTATTTTGTTGCAAACACAGCTATCTGAAGCACAACAGAAAGTTGAATAGTTGGAACAGCAATTGTCAACACAGCAGCAATTAAGTAATCAATTGAATAAGCAGTTTCTTGAAGAAAAACAGAGAGTAGACTTAAGCGCGATTCAAAAGCAGAAAGAATTATCGGAAGCATTGGCAAAGTTGAAGACGATGAATGAACTAATGGTGAAAACGAAAGATGAGCAAATTGCTCAGCTATCACTTCAAATAGAGAAGTTCAAGAGTCTTCCACAACCTATCGATTTTAGAACAAAAGTGCTACAGATTAATAAGGCATTGGTGACACAGATAAGACTGTTGTATCATAATATTTCTCAAGTTGAGCCCCTTTGTGATATAACATCATCGATAGTTGATAAATTAGTTGATGCTAGACAGGATTTAGAGCGGGCCAACGAGACCTTGACAAATTTTCTTGCTTGGTAAGACACCAGTGAGGGACAGGCAGCAAATCTGCCCAAAATCCTAGAATCACATAAGGAAATCCTATTCTTAGAATGGCAGTCTCAATTGATGAAGGCAGTCTACAAGTAACTTGATTGAACTAATCAATAACACTCTCTATTTGTCTAATATGATCTCACAATGTACCCCAGGTAAATTGCTATCAACTAAGACACTAGAGCAAGCATGCAATCAAGAGTTGGAAAAGAATGGAAGGTTAATCGCAGGTATTCAAAGTTTAACTTGGGACACCTATTGGTTGTTCCTAGTAAAACCATACAGCCAGAGAGCCGCCCTCAAGTGTCTAACAGATGCAATCGGTTGTATCATTCCCGAGATACACGATGCCACATACTCGGCTCAGCTCCATTCTCATCTCAGCCGCCCTCCAGAATTGGAACTGCTGCTTGCAATCTGCCAACTTAGATCAAAGGGAGAATAGCTGAAGTGGTGAATTATGTTGCCGACTACCAACAAACTTGCTGTGGAGAAGATATTCAAGTTCTAGTTGTACCAATTAAATAACATTTTATTTTTGTCGTTAGTTAGTTTAATTAAGTATTTATAAACCCTTTCATGCATTTAGAAAGGGTCCTTAGTTTTTGTATAAGACTCAAACCTGGAAGTTGCACTATTTTACTTCCAGTATATTTTTATAAAGACTGGGCCATTATTCCAAATTTTAACGAAGAAGCTTTTATGTGGATGTGCACTATTGCCTTGATATGAAAGTATCTCTGAGTTGAAAGAAGGAATTCGAATTTCGATTGATATTGCGAATGATTTACAACACATATGGTACTACTACCTATGATCTGAATTCATTCTTTTATGTGAATTGTTATTTGATTACTCTTGCTATTATTGAATATATGTATGTGTTTTCAACAACATTCTTTATATTTTCACTATTGGATGTTTAAAGGATGTTATTCTTTTAGTCATACATGTATCAATAATATATAAAAGATAAGTGTAACAATGTTTTATTAATTACTTTGTTCAACTATTTGAACAAAGAAATCATTATATGAATGAATGTCTTTGTTCATCAAATAGAGTCATCTATATGCTTATTTGTGAATAGAGATTATCAAACGTTGCACTTGGAAATAGAAATTTCCCGGGATAGAATAGTTATTCATAATTTTACGTTTTAGATTAAATCATTCATCCATTACCATTATATAAGAAAACCACTCACTCATCCATCCCCTTTTTATTCATCATTGGAAACTGGTCCCATTATCTCTAGCCGGAGCCACCACACCAAACGGAAAAGGAGCTGCATTAAGGTCCGGACCGGGTGGTTTTCCCCGATGTTGTTGCAATGATTTTCGAGGCATCAACATTTTTGGTGCTAGAAGGAGGGCATGAACTATGAATGGAAAATAAATTAAAACCTTTAGACCATTCTGAGAGTAAATCTCCCTCCACCTCTCCTCGGAGCTCCCATTTGCATTCTGGAACACCAGTATCCAAACGAGAAGAAGAGGAATCAACTACCACTGCTCAATCCCATCATACTCCATAACGATTAAGTCCTGAGTCTCCTGAAGTTCAGTCTCTCATCCAGAAACTTCAAGGCTTTTTGATATCACCACAGAAATATAAAGTATCTCAAGGCAGTGAGACTTCGCAATTCAATCTACCTCACCCTCTCACCAGACTTCAAAGCGGAAAGCTCGGTATTGAACCTACTGAGTTGCCTTTACCGAAAAGGAAAAAGGCTAAAAAGAACACTGAAGGATCTGACAGTGAGACATTTTCTTCATCATCTTCCATTTCATCTTCTCCAGTGCGAAGTCAAACATCCACTCCCCTATTACATATTGTTGTTCAGCAGGGATCACCAACTTCAACATCACAACCTATTCAATCTTCAATACCAACTCCTCCCCAAACACTTGGAATTTCATCGGAAATTGTTATTAGTTCCAAGATGGCTCAGAATCCATGGAATAGTCTTGGTGCGGTCACTATGCCTGCACCATTACATCCATTACCTTATTATCCTGAGAAATGGTTACCGAAATTTAATCCAGATGCTAGAACATTAGCCGAAGAACATATTAACAATTTCCTGTTATCAGTTAATCTAAAAGGAGTAAGAGAAGAAGATGTTGTCATTAGGCTTTTCCCATACACTTTACAAGGATCGGCTGGGTCTTGGTATTTTTCCCTACCCTCTCGATCCATTACCAGCTGGAACATATTTCAAGAGAAGTTTCTCACTAAGTATGGCGATGATAGATCTTTAGCAACACTAATTAATGATCTTTCGAATCTAAGGATAGAATCTAGAGAACCTATCAAGGAGTTTAACTCCCGATTCAATAAACTCTTGAATAATATTCTGCCTGACTCCAAGACAAGTGAGCAAATCAGAAGCGAGTGGTATATAACAGCCCTACCTTCAAATATTACCATTTTTGTAGATAGGGCTGCAAAACCAACTTTAGCCGAAAACATGAAAGAAGTGCTTGCTGTAGAGAAACGCATTATTGCTTCAGAAAAGAAAGGTGCTCTTGAAGATAGGAAATCCAAAAAAGTTTCTTTTAAAGATGATTCAAAGAAGAAAACCCCTAAAGATCCATATGATATGGAGGGTGTACAAAAGGTCCTCAAAACAATGTCAAACGAAATGGTTGAAATCAAAAAACAAGTAGCAGAAACTTCAACAAAGAAGCCATTTAGGAATTTTAAGAAACCTGAGTCAAAACCACCAAATGTTATATCTAATGCAGACTCAGATCCTGAAGAGGAAGAAGAAGATGAAACATTTTCACCAACTGATGAACCCGAAGAAGAGGAGGTTGTTGAATGCCATGGAATGTGGGACTTCATATTACCCAACTCCGACACAGAAAATGAACAAGAATCTTTTCCTGTGACTACCAGGAGTAAAGGTACTCCTAAACCTGTTCAGTCAATTTCAAAGAAAAGGAGTGCAGGTACCACTACTACAGAGGAAAAGGTACCCACAAAGAAATCAGCAGCAACAACACCCCAAAATCAACCATCATCCTTAAATATACCTTCAACATCTAAGATGTTGGTAGTATCGGATTCAATGGATTACAGTATTATTGATGATATGAAGAAGACAAAGGCAAACGTTACTATGTTTGAACTTAGCAAACTCAAACATTAGCAGAAATTGCCTCTTAAGGAACTAAATGCAATACCTTCTTCACCTCTCCCTAGTGCTGTGATCTCTAAAGTTGCAAATGATTCAGGTCAACCGCCTTCTGGTAGAATTGAAGCTACTGATACAATTTTAATCGGAGACAGATCAAATTCCCATACTCCCCCTTTCCTCTTGACCTATGAGATCTATAATTTAAATCTACACAATTGTTTGATTGACTCAGGGGCATCCTCTAATATAATGCCAGCTTCAGTTTGTTCCAAACTGAACATTGAACCCCAAAAGTCTACAATTTATATTGTGCAGTTGGATAGAACCAAGGTCCAGGTTTTAGGGGAAATTAACTCTATAACTATCAGGTTATCAACTGATCCATGAGTGGTTCAGAGAATTGCTATTTTAATTGCCGATATACCTGAATTTTATGGTTTAATCTTGAGTAGGGATTGGTTTGAGAAACTCCACAGTTATATTTCTACCGATTGGTCCCATATGTGGCTACCCTATAAAGGAAAGCCAAATCAAATCAAAATCGATCAGGAGAAACATATGACCCATACTATCACTAAATTTGAACAGGAGAATCAACCAATAGCATTTAATAATAATATTTTGGGGAATTACTCTTATGAATCATTCTTTGGCAATTACACTGCCCAACCATCTCCTTTCTCAATAAATAATTTCACATCCCAAATTGAAATTTTTTCACAAACTGATAGATCAAGATGTGTCAATATTGCTGAGAAAACTGTAAATAAAATTGTTGATAATTATTTATTTTGGTCACTATACTTTGATGGGTCTAAATCCAGTCAAGGTGTAGGAGTAGGGTGTATTTTAGTTAGCCCTCAAGGAGAAAAAACTATGTTATCATGTAGATTGGAATTTGAATGCACAAATAATATAACTGAGTATGAGGCCTTAGTTCAAGGACTATATAAAGCTATTGGTCTTAAAGTTCAATATTTGGAAGTGTTTGGTGATTCAGAGATTGTCATAAAACAAGTTAGAAATACAATTCACTATCTTTCTAGCCATCTCAAACAGTATCAGTCTTTGGTACAAGAACTTATATCTCAATTTTTAGCATTCAATATTTCTCCTATCCCTAGATCCCAGAATGTAGTAGTAGACTTGCTAGCTAATGTTACTTCTAAACTCCTACCTTCTGAAGATTACATCCTAGACAGATTTTCAGTAGTGTTAATTTTTAGACCATCAATTCCTGACAATGTCACCAATTGGCGAGTGTTCAATCATGACGAAGACATTTTAAATTTCTTGACTTCTGACAAGTCCTATGATGATCAAATCATTGATGAAAGTGACCATGACCTTCAAATGAAGGAAAAGCAGGAAGAAAACTCAATACCGAAACTAGTGGTTAAACTAGAAGATCTCTACAATATTAAAGACAGGTTTAAACAGGTAACCGTGGAGCGATAAAAAGGTGTCTTTCTAACTCCTAATTACCTCACATTAATTATCAACCCAGGGACGACTTTTTATTTCAAGAGTGTACTCAGTCTGAGGCAGCTATTTACTCAAGAGTAATGCTTAGTAGTACAACGTTCAGAAAATACAAGAGTAAATGGATGCTAAACTATAACTAAATTACTTCAAAAGGATAAAATCATACAAGACAGCTTATCAGTCAAGGGTGCGGAAGCGATAACCCATCCCTCTAGAAATTGATGGAAAGGAAATTAGAGCATGGACCATAGGTCTGGGAGCTAGGCAGCGACTGTTGAGGCTCACTACAGCCTTAGACCTTCTCTCACACCAAAGCAGCAAATGCAAGTAAATGGAATGACAGAAAGTAAAATAGAACAGCAAATAGGAAATGGAACAGCAAGTCTAAAATGGAACGGCACAACAAAACTAAGTAATTAGAAAGACACAACAAACTATAAATGTAATTGAATCAGCAACCTTAATCCAGCAGCATGAACATTAATCACAGTTATTGAAGCAATTACAATCGCAGTTATATTTGAATAGTAACTTAATTGAATAGCCATGGCAATTATAAATGAGCAGCAATTAAATGGACCACAGTTCTTAATTAGACAGCGCAGTATTAGATCAAAATTATCAGCATTACATTTCAAGTTATAATTAATAATTCTATCACTCACGCAATCCAATTATGATTTCAATATAACAAAGCAATTCTGCGAAATGTTCATAAACAAAAGATCGCTGAATTTTTTTTTTTAAAGAAATGAAAAGGAAATCAAACCATCACACGACAACAATTGTAAAGATATGATACATAGCAGTAGCGTACTCCACCAGAGGTTGGGCCCTTAGCCGCCAGCGGACGCTACTGGGCTACTTCAGATGAGAAGAATAAACAACAACTCCCAAATCATATATTAATCATCAAATTGTGAAATCATTACAACAACAAAAACTTGAGAATTACAACATGCAACAATCCCTTCTTCTTCCTATCCTATCATGAATAATCCATCATCATTCTTGAATCTCCAAGTCTGAATCCTCAATTCTCCATTATTCGAATCCCCAAAGTCATCCTAAAGTCATCCCCATCTCTGATCTCTGTTTTCATTTAAATAGAGAGATCAGAGAGAAGTTACAATAAAGATAAGTACAACATGATTTGTATTACAAAATTGTATTGTTTCCAACCAATTGATCAATAAGAAGATATATTTCCATTCATCTCTCAACAAGAGCAAGACGAATTTGGCTTTGCAGCTGAGATTTGGAGGACGGCCGCAACAGCAAATCTGAGAAAATCGTGCTCAAAGAACCCTGCATTTCTCTTAGTACAAGCCGAATTTGGGCAAACCGTTCTTAACTAAAGTTAATTGGGTCCATTCTAGACAAAAATCATATTCCAGATTTTCCAGATTCTTCTCCATTTGCTCAGAATCTCAACCGCAAAACTGTCACTCCTTATTCCAGCGAATTTCTGAGTTGGCAGATTTAATGGTCAAATCTTCAATCTGGAAATTATCTTGGAGGCTAAAAATGGTGAATAATGTTATAACCAATTTATTAAAACTATCATGGATAAAATCATGCATAATCATCAATTTATTAGAAATAAAGGATGATAAATAATATTCATCCATAAGAGCATAAATCATTTATAAAATGGATTTAAATGATAAATTATAACAAATGATATAAGAGAGAAGAGTAAAAATGGATGGAATAAGTGTTACAAAGTGGTCATATTCACGGCCCAACAATAACCAATTCAAAGCTCCAAAGTTCCACTTTAAGATTTGAGTTGATAAACCTAGGTACTGAGGAAAACCCTCAAAACATCAATTTGGGATTAGGACTTTCTATGGAAAAAAGAACATCATTCATTAGGTAATTACGCAAAAATGAACATTTCTTTGCTTGGAAATATGATGATTTAAAAACATACGATACATCAATCATTCAGCATACTATTCCAATGCTATCTGAACAAAAACCAGTCCAACGGAAGTTAAGGAAAATCCATCCTAACCTAGAGGGTCAAATAAAATCCTATAAATAAACTCTTCAAGGCTAAGATCATTTTTCCTGTCCGACATTCAAACTGGGTCTCCAATATGGTGCCCGTTAGGAAGAAAAATGGCGACATCAGGATTTGCATAGATTTCATAAATCTTAATAAAGCAAGCCAAAAAGATAATTTCCCATTACCTACCATGGAGCAGATACTCCATTTAGTAGCTAGTTCTGAGTTAATGTCCTTTTTAGATGGTTTTTCAGGATATAACCAAATTTTGGTCCATCCTGATGACAGGCTTAAAACTACCTTCAGAACAAAATGGGGAACTTATGCTTACCAAAACTTCCTTTTGGACTTATCAATGCAGGAGCTACATTCCAAAGAGCAATGGACATAGCATTCAAAGGATTGATCAATAAAACAGTAGTTGTCTATTTAGATGATATTACTGTATTTTCCAAGAAAATGTCTAAACATTTACATGATTTAAATCAAATCTTTGAACACTGCAGAAGGTATGGTATCTCGCTCAATCCCAAAAAATCCTTATTTGCTCTTAATCAAGGAAAGCTCTTGGGTTTCATTGTTTCCAAAGATGCTATTTATATTGATCTGAATAGAATTAAATAGATTTCTGATATTCCATTCCCTCATAACAAAAAATCCATGCATTCATTTTTAGGTCAAACTAACTTTGTTAAAAGATTTGTTCCAGATTTTTCCCAGATTATTTTACCATTACAAACAATGATTAAGAAAAATTTGGTGTTTAGATGGGGATCTGCAGAAAAAGAGGTGTTTGACTCTATTAAACAATCAATAATTAATGCCCCTGCTTTAAGCACTCCCAATTTTTCAAATCATTTCATATTGTATACTCTTGCATCCTCTTCGTCTTATGCAGCAGTGCTGACTCAGATTAATGATCAAAACTTGGAGGCACCCATTTCATTTTATAGTTCGAATCTTCAAGGCACTGAACTTAATTATTCAAAAGTTGAAAAGCAAGCCTTTGCTGTGTACAAAGGTGTCAAACACTACATACCCTTCCTTCTAAAAGCCCATACAAAAGGTATAGTTCCTTTTTCAGCAGTAAGACAATTACTAATCCAAAGGGAATTAGGAGAAAAAAGGGAAAATTGGGTCACAACATTACAATAATATGACATGGAAATCAAGCCAGCAAAGATTGTCAGAGGCCAAGGTTTTTGCAGGTTATTAGCAGGAGCATCCAATATTCAAGAATCAGAAGATACAGAACACACTGAAGAAATCAATCAGATAAGTACCACTAATCCTGAATCACAATATGTAGATTTGATCTTCTATTTAAAAAATGGATATGCACCTTCTAATCTTTCCTATAAAAACAAACGTGCCATTAGATTAAAAAAAAAAAACTTCATAATTGTAGATGATGTACTTTTTAGGCGAAATTATGATTCAATTTTATTAAGATGCCTAGAAAAACCTGAAGCGCAAAAAGTTTTGTAGGAGCTACATGACGGACCAGCAGGAGGACATTTTGGAGCTGATACAACAGCTCACAAAATCATTCATGCTGGATATTATTGGCCCACCCTATTCAGAGATACTCACGAATACATAAGGAAATTCCGAAGTTGTCAAATCTCCAGTGGAAGACAAAGAAAACTACCTTTCCCTTTGCAACCAATCAACATTGAACAACCTTTCGAGCAATGGGGATTAGATATCATTGGGGAAATCACTCCACAGTCATCCAAAACAACATAAGTATATCCTTACTACTACTGATTACTTTACCAAGTGGGTTGAAGCAATTGCTTTGAAGACAACAAACTCTGAAGTAATTATAGAGTTTATAGATCAATTCATCATTACCAGGTTTGGCGTCCCAAATGCTCTTGTTTTCGATAATGCATCTTATTTCTATGGAAATTCTATGTTTGAGTTCGCTATTAAAAGAGGGTTTAAATTGAAATATTTTGCGAATTACTATCCCCAAGGTAATGGTTTAGCAGAATCTACCAATAAAAATCTCGTCAAAATTATTAAGCGAACTATTGAGCATAATCATAAAAACTGGCATAAATCTTTGCTATTTGCACTATGGGCTGACAGAATAACGCAGAAGGCTTCCGTAGGTACTTCTCCATTTAATCTTGTATATCGAAAAGAAGCAGTTCTACCAACCAATTTATTGCTTTCTTCTCTAGCCCTAGTGCAGTTTATTGAAGAAAGTCCCCCATCTTCTATTCAACTAAGACATGATCAAATCTTAAAATTAGAAGAAGAAAGAGAAAAGGCCAAAATTATTCATGCAAAACATCAGCAAATTATCAAGTCATCTTTTGATTCAACTTCATCCAGCTCAAAACAATTACAAGTTGGTGATCTAGTTTTGAAATGGGACAAAGCCCATGAAGATAAAGGAAAACACAATAAGTTCCAGAAAATGTGGCTTGGACCATTTCAAATCAATGAGAAGATAGGCCATTCAACTTTCATATTGCAAGATCTATCATGTAAGAGAGATCATCTTCCTGTTAATGGCCTTGTCTTGAAAAAATTCTTCAATTGAGGAGGTAACCCCTTCTCCTTTTGTAAATATTCAATTTTCAGCAAAATTTGTGTTCATAGTTTTTAGGATTATTAGGAAATAAAGTTGTAAGATATCTCCCATTGGCCTTTGCTATATTGAAAAAGTTGCTCAAAAGAAATAGTTTTGATATTTACTTTTAAAATGGAAACCTTAAACAAAAGGAAAATTTCTAGGAAATTAGGTATATTTAGATTCTGAAAACCCATTTTATTTTTGTGAAATCTTCTTGAGATTTAGAAGTACTATAAATCATTTTAATGTTTTCAAATGGCCAAAAAATGGTTATCAATATCAAAACAGAAACTGATTCAATCTTAGCATCTTCAACTCTTACCCTGTCATCCATGCTCTCTTAAGGAGAAAATTGTCCATCCCATTCATCAAAGTTTATGATTACTCAGAGCGTAATTCTAAAATATATTTGATATAAAAGATAAGGGGTCTTATCACAAGCCTGCTTACCATGATCATTGGGGAATAGTTTAACTGACATTACCAATACTGCATACCAAAACAGGGTAATGGCTTATAATTATAAGATAGTGGGTCTCATCACGAGCCAACTTGTTCAGTTAGATTACAACCAGTGAATGGCATTGTCAAACAACTAGCCACCATACCAGGACAATTGCTTTTATCTTGCAAAATAATAAAAAAAGAAAAAGAAATACAATGATGAAGGCATATTTTTGGATTCATTCTTTTAATTATACTCTGAAATGGATGGGATAATGGACAATTAAATGGTTAAAATGTATCCCTGTCGAGACTATGAACGTTTGATGGCAGCAGAGGCTCTACCTATGACAAAGGAGTCATTATAAAGCTAAGTTGGAAAGGTTCTTTGTTTTATCATTATCAACCAATAAAGGCTAATTTAAAACTTAGAATGTATTTAATTTTAACAAGAGAAGGAATTAGCAAAAATAGCTATTATTAGATTCAGAATTTATGTATACCTAGTTATATTAGAATTTTCCTCTTAGGTAAGATTTCTATATAAAGAAAGTTTAAGTATTTTAACATTTTTCACAGATAACTGTTTCTCCCAGTGAATCACCAATTTTGTGCTATACAACAACCCCCTATTTCATAAAATTTTATCTTTAACTATAATATGAAATGGGTCTCGTTTTAGATTTATGAATAAAATTGGTATCAACTCATTCTTCATCAAAAGGTTTGAAAGAAAAAATACATTATAAACCTTTTGAACAAATATAAAATGGTCTTATGAAATAAATAAATAATTCTTTATTATTGCGATAAAGCGATCGCAAGATCGCATATCACAACAACAAGGGATGCATAACGCAAAGACCCATTGGTTTACCCCGATCCGAAAAGTGAATAACTATCGGATATCGAGAAACGCAAGCAAGTGTAACAAAAGGCCCTCTCACTTTTCTCCGATGCGATATTGCTATCGGCAATCGGGGAGTGTAGCGCACACACGTTAAAGACACCTTTATAAAACTCCCGACGTGATAAGGTGTATCACCATTGGGGATCGGGGATTTTGCAATGACACAAATATTATTACCTAAGCATTTCTCTGATTCTGATTTCCATAAAGCTAAGCGCGAATTTCAAAAAGGATTGAAAAGGCTTGGGTATATTATGTTAGATTATTATTAAAAGCCTTATCATTCCCGATAGTGATTCACTTGTGATTATCCACCAAAAATCAAAGCCATGCTTGAATGAATCATTCTGCGAATAAACAATATGATGGGCATTTAAATGATTGACAGGTTAAAGTGGCCAATTAATGGAGCAGTTATGCCGAGATCTCCCATGAGATTGTATCTATGGCTGTATTATTTTAATCCTTCATTATTTGTTAAATTTATGTAACTCTTTCATATTGGCTCGCACCACCTATTCTCTGTATTACGTTCATTTTATCTCCTACGCAGAGCTCCGTAGAAGCAACAAGTTCAAGCCAAATGGGGAAGAAATCCAAGAGATTTGCAGCAGCTTTAGCTCCCGCAGTAACAGGACAATCCACCACTGATCCAGGACCAAGCAAGAAAGGATTGATTTTAGACACTACATGTCTTGGCCTCGGCAACACTAGCTGGCAAAGCATCTATAATCTAATTGAAGCTGAAGAGCCTGAAACAGTATCAGTGCAAGCTACTGTAGATTCAACCAGAAAGTCAGAGGCTACCCTAAAGGATTTAGCCGACTCCTATCTACACTGAATAGCAGCTCGAGAGAAAATTCTTCCGTATACAGATGTAGTGTGGTGGGCAGTTAAGGAAATCCCTGTTACGATAGAAAATTCTGCACAATCGACGGGAGAGTCTTCGGCTCGTTTCAACCTGATGATTTGAGAAAAATGTACCACTTGCCTGAACCATAAAAGAAATACAACAAAGCATTTCTGGAGAAGTTCACAAGTGAGAATTAAACTGAATCAGCACCTATTCGGGAATGGAGACAAAACCCCGCAAGGCACAAGCATGAATCTTCGGGTAAGTACTTTGTCGATTCATTATGTTCTCCTTATTGTTACGTTGGGGCGATGATGTGTAGAATTTGGGAATTACATGATTCCGCAAAATTCACAATTGAAATGGTTCCTTTAATGGAAGCAGCAGCCAATAGTGAGATAATGGATTGGGGAAATATATTATCTGATAAGTTAGCCACTGCTATTCTTGAGTTTAGAAATAAAACTCGCATCACCGATAGGTCTATTCCTCCGTTTTATTTTAGTGCCTATATTTTAGATACTCTTTGTTTCAACTCTGAATTTTCTGTGCTGGGGTCGAGATGGACTCCACAAGACCCCATGTTGATTCACATTTATCACCAGAAGTTGTGGAAAGCACATTATAAGGACCACCTGTATCAAGTTTGTAATGGTTTTATGTTGCCCATTTACCGTGCCATTTTTGATAAGCCTGCTCCGAAGATTTCTTCACAAGTAGAGATTGACCTAACCGCTCTAGGAAACTGGTTCGAAGAGGATAAATTCACATACATAAGAGTTTTCGGCAGCCTTGCTAGGCCTCATGTCCTTCCTTTGTACATACCCAACAAGCTATTGGCTAGAGAATTAGCTTATCAAATTACGTCTGCAGGAGCAACCAAGACTCTGAGGACTTCAAAGAAGCAAGTTTGGATTCCTTTTCCTCTAAGATGCGGTGTTTATACTCTGCATGACTATAAGCATGCAGAGAAGGAAGCAGACAAGATAAATATGCTAAATCTCGCCACCATTCCTAATAGGCAATTTGACCCAAGGAAAGTCATCTACAATGTGCTTGAACAGGCCAAAATCACAAAGTTTGATTATAAGGAAGACGGTTTTGATGACTTATTTTCTTCGGTAGAGTCATTATTTCAGGTCCAAGCACTGGCTAAAATGAGATATAACAAGGAAGGGTTAGTAGAATTCAATAAACTCAGAGAGCAGAGGTTGCAAACTCTACCTCTGGATTTACTATCTACTACCCCGACAATACAATCAAGCGAGCTTGAACAGTGACTCATCGACAAACCTCCTGCTCCATCAAAGATTCTCGAGACAGATAAAGAGAAAGAGCAGGAGGAAGTACATAAAAAGGAACAGGAGAAAATACAGGAGGAAGAGCAGAAAAAGGAGCAAGATAAGGGCAATGAGAATTTCAATGTGGATACCCAGATTGATCTGAAATTACTCCAAGAATGGCAGCAATTTGATTCCATCATAAGCAATCTAGAAGGTCCAAAAGGTGCTGATACACCTAAAGCAACAGATACACATGATACAGTGTCAACAAAGGCTCCAAGTGAAGGAACCAGCGGCCTACCCCCTAGTACAGACTTAGAAATAATTCCAAAGGATCCCTCAGATCAAATCATTTTGTAGGTGGAGGATATACCTCCATTAGATGTCTTTTACAGTCCAAAACACAGGGCTGTAGTGAAGCGACAACGGAAAAGGAGAAGGCTTGATCAACCTTACCTGTTTCCAGAATAAACAGAGACAACCAACGTAGTTTGGAAAGAGGAGTTTGATCCTTCCGATGACCTAACGAAGCTTTCCCAGTATGCCGGAGCCTATTCGGTGGCCACCATGGACAAGGCATCGGAATTGAGTAATCTACTAAAAGAAAAAGAGCAGACAATTATTTTGTTGCAAACGCAGCTGTCTGAAGCACAACAGAAAGTTGAACAGTTGGAATAGCAATTGTCAACACAGCAACAGTTAAATAATCAATTGAATAAGCAGTTGCTTGAAGAAAAATAGAGAGTATACTCAAGCACAATTCAAAAGGAGAAAGAATTATCAGAAGCATTGGCAAAGTTGAAGACGATGAATGAACTAATGGTGAAAATGAAAGATGAGCAAATTGCTCAGCTATCACTTCAAATAGAGAAGTTCAAGAGTCTTCCACAACCTGCCAATTTCAAAACTGAAGCGCTACAGATTAATAAGGAATTGGTGACACATATAAGACTGTTGTGTCATAATATTTCTCAGGTTGAGCCCCTTTGTGATATAACAACATCGATAATCGATAAATCAGTTGATGCTAGACAGGATTTAGAGCAGGCCGACGAGACCTTGACAAATTTTCTTGCTTGGCAAGACACTAGTGAGGGACAGGCAACAAATCTACCCAAAATCCTAGAATCACATAAGGAAATCCTATTATTAGAGTGGCAGTCTCAGTTGATGAAGGTAGAGAGAGAAGTTTCTAGATGTAGATTGTCTACAAGTAACTTGATTGAATTAATCAATAACACTCTCTATTTGTCTAATATGATTTCACAATGTACTCCAGGTAAATTGCTATCAGCTAAGACATTGGAGCAAGCATGCAATCAAGAGTTGGAAAAGAATGGAAGGTTAATCACAGGTATTCAAAGTTTAACTTGGGACACCTATTGGTTGTTCCTAGTAAAACCATACAGCCAGAGAGTCACCCTCAAGTGTCTAACAGATGCAATTGGTTGTATCATTCCTGAGACACACGATGCCACATACTCGGCTCAGCTCCATTCTCGTCTCAGCCGCCCTCCAAAATTGGAACCGATGCTTGCAATCTGCCAACTTAGATCAAAGGGAGAACAACCGAAGTGGTGAATCATGCTGCCGACTACCAACGAACTTGTTGTGGAGAAGATATTCAAGATCCAGTTGTACCAATTAAATAGAATTTTATTTTTGTAGTTAGTTATTTTAATTAAGTATTTATAGACCCTTTCATGCATTTAGAAAGGGTCCTCAGTTTTTGTATAAACTCAAACTTGGAAGTTGCACTATTGTACTTCCGGTATATTTTTATAAAGAATGGGCCTTATTCCAAATTTTAACGAAATTTGTTTTATGTGGATGTGCACTATTGCCTTGATATGAAAGTATCTCTGAGTTGAAAGAAGGAATTCGAATTGCGATTGATATTGGGAATGATTTACAGCACATATGGTACTACTATCTATGATCTGAATTCATTCTTTTATGTGAATTTTTATTTGATTACTCTTGCTATTATTGAATATATGTATGTGTTTTCAACAACATTCTTTATATTTTTCACTATTGGATGTTTAAAGGATGTTATTCTTTTAGTCATACATGTAAGTAATATATAAAAGATAAGTGTAACAATGTTTTATTAATTACTTTGTTCAACTATTTGAACAAAGCAATTATTATATGAATGAATGTCTTTGTTAATCAGAGTCATCTATATGCTTATTTGTGAATAGAGATTATCAAACGTTGCACTTAGAAATAGAAATTTCCCAGGATAGAATAGTTATTCATAATTTTACGTTTTAGATTAAATCATTCATCCATTACCATTAGATAAGAAAACCACTCACTCATCCATCCCCTTTTTATTCATCATTGGGAAACTGGTCCCATTATCTCCAGTCAGAGCCACCACGCCAAATAGAAAAGGAGTTGCATTAAGGTCCGGACTGGGTGGTTTTCCCCGATGTTGTTGCAACGATTTTCGAGGCATCAACAGATCTGAATATCATCATATTAGGATGAAGGTTAAGGATATACATAGATATGGACATTATGAGTTCGAAGTACTTCTATTTGGACTCCCTAATGCACAACTAGTTTCATGTACTTGATGAATAGTGTGCTTAGTCCTTTTCTAGACAAATTTGTCATTGCATTCATAGATGACATTTGCTTTACTCAAAGAAGAAAGAAGAACATTATCAACATTTGTATATTGCCCTTCAAACACTTAGAGAGAATGATACATATGCTGATATATATGCTAAGTTTACAAAATGCTCATTTTACCATAAAAAAATTCAGTATTTGGGACATGTGTATGAGGAAAGGATTGTTGTGGATCTAGAAAAGGTAAGAGTTATTACTGAATGGCTAGTACCTAAAGATGTAGTTGATATTAGGTATTTTATGGCAATTACATGTTACTACATAATATTTATAGAAGGATTTTCTAAATTGGCATATCCAATTACTTATGTGCAAAAGAAGGGAACAAAGTTTGAATGGAGTCAAAAGTGTGCAAATAGATTTGAAAAATTAAAAATTGTTAACTGTTGCTCCAATCCTCAATCTAGCTAACCCCACCAAATATTTTGTTGTATTCAAATATGTTTGTAAAGAAGAGATTGGGAGTTGTTATAATTCAAGAAGGTCATGTAATTAGATATGAATCCAAGAAATTAAAATATCAATAGAAGAACTATGCCACTCATAACTTAGAACTAGAAGATATCATTCATGCGCTAAAAATGTGGCAACTCTACCTCATAGGAAGAAAATTTCAAATAAAAAGAAACAATGTTAGTCTCAAATACAAATTTCACCAACCAAATCTAAATGCTAGGAAAGATAGATCATTGGAATTCCTTGTGAATAGGATTTTGAAATTGTACAAATTAGAGAAAAATAAAACAAAATTGTTGATGCCTTGAGAAAAAAATCAAATAAGAATTGTGTCATTTCAGCAACGAGTTAGCAAACAAATTTGAGAGAAAATAATAAATAAGGTGTACATTTTAATTAATAGTACATTAGAATTAAAGAAAAAATTTAGAAATATGAATTGTTAGGTGAAGGAGAAATTGATTTTGCAGTAAATAATCAAGAATTGTTAATGCATGGAGGACCTGGAGGAAACCAGAGGAATGGTGTGAAAACATAAACTTAGAGATAGAGAAAAACTACATCAAAGAAGTAGAACTGAGAAAGATTAAAATTAGGCTAGGAGAAGACATCCTTAGGTGGGGAAGATCAATGAAAGGGATTTTTATAGTGAAGGAAGCCTACTACTTGACAACAAAGCAAGAAAGGGAAGATGGTACTATAGACTGGAGAACAATCTAGGAAGGAAAATGGTGGCCGAAAATCACAATATTCGCATGGATGGTCAGTAAAGGAAGGATTCTAACCTGGGATAAAATCCAGAAGAGAGGATATTATGGGCCATCGAGATGCAACCTCTGTAGCAGAGAAGTGCAAAATCAGGAGCACCTTTTAAATGAGTGCCCTTATGCAGGAAGCGTATGGGAAAAGATCAGATCGCTCTTTGGGAAGACAATGAGAGACCCAAGCAGCATTCAGAATACCATAATGCAATGGGGTAAAGATCAATTTCACAGCAAAGTAGTAAGAAGAATCTGGAATTTATCGGTAGGTTTTGTGATCTGGTTCCTCTGGAAAGAACGTAACAGGAGGATTTTCAGGGGTCAAAGAAATCAACCTGAAAGAACCTGGGAGGAGGTGAGCAAAGCGATCAAGGAAACCGTTCTATCAGAGACATGGGAAGAGGAAGACTGGAAAATGAACCAAGAAGAAGGAAGAATAGCTTCTAAACTAAACATGGAATTCAGCATGATCTACCCCAGAAAAGAGAAGAAGAGTAACCCTCAAGCTCAAAGTCCCGACCAATTCCGATATCCTGGGGAGAATTTCATAAAACTGAATTTTGATGGAGCGTCGAAGGGGAACCCTGGTCCAACAGGCCTAGGTGGTATCTTTAGAGATGGTAAAGGAAAAACAAGGTGGGTCTTCACAGAATGGGGAGGCGAGATGACGAACAACGAAGCGAAACTCTGGGCAGTTCATCAAGGCCTGAGAATAGCAGTAAGGAACAGATATATGAATCTGGAGATTGAAGGGGACTCGCAGATAATGATAGGAATGTTGCGAAAACTAAAGGATGGAAAGAGTTGAGAGAAAGTTGCAAAAAGCTGGAGGACAGCGGAAATTATTCAAGATATAGCGGTTCTGCTAAATAGAATTGATTACAAAGTAATCAATCATGTAAGACGCAACGGAAATAACGTTGCGGACCTTTTGGCTAATTGGGGGAGTAAAGAGGCGACAAGTAGTTTGGACAGAAGCTGGCCGTCATTAGGAGTGGATCATAGCTGGGAAGGACTTAAAAACATAATCACCCAGGACCATAATGAAGCAACCACAGTATGAAGGAACGAGGACAGGTCACCTGATCGGGTTGAGAAATGTGGCAGGGAGAGCAATTAATAGACGACGATGTGTAAGGGAGGACAGTGCAGACGAGTTTCAAGACATGATGGTCATAGGTAACTGGATCGGCGAGAAGGATCCCCGATCAGGTTGAGAGGACAGCCGGGTACAGGAGAATGACGGTGGAGCTGTCAGGTCGTCAGACGCAAGGCAGGGGAATGATTGCATGGGGGTATGGGTCAGCAGCATGGAGAGGGAATTAGAGTTTAAAGGCATGAAGAGGGGAGACATAAGGAAGGAAGGGTGGCGAAGCGGGACGAGAGAATAGGCATGCAGTGAAACAGGAAAGAGTGGAGAGAAGCGGAGGTATATAGCTAGGTGAGCGGGAAGATCAGGAAGCCGAGAAGAAAGAGCAGGGACGCGCAGGCCGAAGAAAAGAAGCGAGGAAAGCATGGAAGCAGAGGGGAGGAGGGCGACAGGTAGATGGATGAGAAGCACGACAGGAGATGGAAACCAGGGACGAGGAGAACAGGATGCGAAAGGCAAAAGAAAAATGGAGGAGGATTCCAAGCATTGCTATATTCTAGTTTATGAAGTTTCTGAGGGCGAGAGTGAAGACATTGAAGTTGATCTTGAGATGGCAGTGCAGGAGAAGGATAACAGCGGCCGAAACGATAAAATAACAGAGAATAGGGCCGCGAAAAAAGGCCGGGAGGAAGACGAAGGAAGGCAGAAGCTGGGAGTTGAGGAAGAAAATGGCAGTCGGAGGAGAGGGAGAGGCCGTCGAGGCAGGGGAGGCCAGAGAAGGCGAGGAATAGCAGAAGGGCGCAACAGACAAGGCCGCTGTTGTCGAGCAGGAACTGAGGAAGATGGGGAGACCGGCGTGGGAGCCGAAGGAAGACAGGGAAGGAGGACCATAGAGACAAGGGTTAGGATAGCAGAGAGAGCCTACAATTAGAGGACTAACCCAAAAATCAGGAGGATAATTGAGCATTGGGAGGAAGAGGCCATCCAGGCACAGTCTGAGGAAGAAATGGAGGACTAGATGCATCTCATGCCAGATCCAGGGCATGCCCGAGGCCGAATGACACTATATAAGCAGTCCCTGCACCTATACTGGGTCATGAAAAGACTCATGGCCAAAGCCATGGAGCAGATAGCCTTGGAAATGGCTGAATTGTCACAAGGAATACCAAACTTGAAGAAAGAGCTGAAGAACATCCTAATCACCCTACTCATGCAAGAAAAAAGGCTGGAGGATCTTCAGCAGCAGCTCGAGGCGAATGGCTTGGTGATCAAGAAGGAGAAGGAGCAGCAAGAGGAAGCTGGGAAACAATGAAGAAAGGCATGTTTCTTGAAGTAGTTAGGAAATCAAAAAACTTAGTTTTGTTTAGCTATGTATAGTGTTTATGAAAATGTTTACTTGCAGTTATATGTCAGTAGTCACAGTTACAAGGTGAATTTTTACAAAGCCTGGAAAGACAGCTTGAAAACCTTTTATTTTTGGTCAGCAGTCAAAAACTATAGGTGGTCAATAAACCCGGTTTCCCCTCGGGGCGGGTTGAGACCACCCTAAGATTGTAATGGTTTCGATTATGATAATAGAAAATGGCAACTCCTCAGCTTACAAAAAAAAAAGAATTGTTAATGCATAGAGATAATTTATTTTTCTAATGGTTCAGATATGAAAATATTTTCCTTAGATGTGTTGTATAAGAAACCAACAACTAGACATACTAGATATCAAAAGTTAATAACTATGTTGAGGTAATATTTGTATTGGCCCAACATGAAAACATAAATAGCTGAGTATGTAGCTAAATGCTTGGAATTTCAACAATTGAAGGATTATCCAAATGGGTTGTTATAACCCTTACCCATTCTAGAGTGAAAATGGAAGATAAGTTGTACTTCATCATTGATTTACCAAAAAATAGGAGGCAAAATGATTCTATTATGGTAGTGGTGGATAAACTTAGTAAAGTAACACACTTTAATCATGTTAAATCTATCTTCAAGGCCATTAACATTAAAAAAATATATATTCATGCAAAAATTTAGACTCCATGGTATGCCTCAAACTATGATTTTAGATGGTGATGCCAACTTCACTTCTAAATTTTTGGAGGGTTTATTTGAATGTATGGGAACAAATTTCAACTTTGACACAACCTATCATCATCAAAATAATGGTCAAATAGAGAGAACCAATCATATCTTGGAAGATATGTTCGACATGTATGTTATGGATATGCCAACTAAGTGAGAAGACTATCTCCACTTAGTTGAGTTTCCCTATAATAATGGATATCAAACTTCTTTTAGGATGATTCCCTTTGAGTTATTATGTGGTAGAAGATGAAACATACCTCTAATTTGGGACCATCCTGAAGATCGGTAGCATTGCAACTAGATATAGTAAAGGAGATGGAAGAAGTGGTTAAACATGTCAAGCAGAATTTGAAAGCAGCTGAAGACAGACATAAGAGTTATACGGACTTGAAAAGAGTTAAAAAATAATTAAATTTTGGTGATCATGTATATTTAAATGTGAAAACAGATAAAAGAACAATTAGACTTGGCAATTGTTTTAAGCTATCACCCAGATACTATGGACCTATTGACGTGTTAGCCAAAATTGGATCAATTTCTTATCAAGTCACTCTTCCAACGAATATAAAATTTCATAATGTATTTCATGTATCCTTATTAAAGAAATATGTACATGAATAATCTCATATAATTGATTGGAATGTTTTATAGGTAGAACTAGAGGGAAAGTTCCTAGAAAAACCTCTACATATTATAAACATGAGAGTAGTCATGCTTCAGAATAGAGACATAACTCAAGTGAAAGTTCATTAGAACCATTTCATCCCAGAAGAGGAAACGTGAGAGTTGGAGGATGACTTCAAAGAATCATATCCATATCTATTTTAGAAACTCGGAATGGATTCCATAGTTTACGAGCAGACACTAAGATGGTGTCAAATTCAAGCAGGGGAGGATGTGAAATCCCTTGACTTGAAGATTTTGTTGTAAGTTTGTATTTATGGTTAATTATGACTATGTTTTAAATTTAAAAGACTTATTTGAAAATAGTTTATCTTTGTGATAAAATTATAAAGGTTAAATGTAAATCTTGTATTTATAATTTTGCTAATAAAATGAATATATGAACTCATGCTAAAAATACACTTGGATGGATGAGTTATGTTTGCAAGTTAATTGTTGTTATATATTACCACGCATTAAGTGTTAGGAATTTAATCTAAATTATTAAATTTTTAATGATCATGGAGTAATTGATCATTAACTTCCTTAAAAGACAAGAATTTGTCATGGAAAGTGGGGAAGTGGAGCTCATAAATGAGCTAGTAACTACCTTCCGCCTATTGGGTGAGGTGGAGGTAGTTACCAACTAAATGGTAGAGAGGATAATACTCTTTTGGTCATCTTGGTGAGAAGGGAATCATGCAGAGATAATCTAGTGAAGAAAGAAAGGATAAAGTGAATATGGTTGATCACTTGCACACAGTGAAGTGCTCGGGGGAATACTAGTGAGGTAAGTATGAAAGGTTGGGAGGAGCCACTAAATTATTCTGTAATTTCTAGACTTTAAAAACTTTCAAGTTGGTATTTATGAACTGTGAATTTGAGATTTTTTATATAGAAGAAATATTGTATAGAACTTAATATTTTGTTTTGTGTGAATAATGAAAAAAAATGAAAAGAATGATATTAACGAAAAGATACAATTACTTATTTTTTAGAATTATTGTAGTAAATTTGTATATGTGAATTTTATTTACTTGAATTGAAAAAAAATGGTCATGAATTACTAAACAAAAGTCTTTCTGTTATAGGATATCATGAGATTATATTCACTAATTTCTAAAGATCGAACTGGTAAATAGGAGTTTATATACTTGCTAGAATTTATTTCCTAATTCGAAAGGAAACATATCATTTTCTTTCGTGTATAGGTTACATTATAAGCTAAATTACCAAACTAAGAGACTAACAAATAAAATGGGAATACATGAAAAACCTGAGTGATTGACAAATTAGTAATACAAGTGCAATGGTTAATTTTCTTTTAGAATCAACCTAGATATAAATACATAATAATGGAATTTATAGTTCTCCAAGTACAAACTGTAAGGTTATCTTAACAAAAGCTTTATAATAGTGTGTGTGTGTGTGTGTCCACACACACACACACATATATGAAAGACAAATTATTGAGGTAAAAACATTACACTATGGAAAATGGGTCTACAAGACTTGTTTAATTAAAATTAAACTAATGAAATAGAGCAAAATATATCATTGGGTACCAAACCAAGAATAAACCTACATAATGAAAATTGATACAATTATGAATTTGAAGCATACTATTGATAACAATCTATTAGAAAATGTACAAAAATACTTGTTATCACCAAAAAATGATCACCTAGCCATTTTTAATTAGGTGGATCGAAATACACCATGTAGGATTAATTTTACCATAGTAAAATCACTTTCATTATGGAAAAATAATTTAGTAAACCACTTTTATTAAATTATTTTATGGTTTAAATAAAAAAACTCATGAGAATAATTAGCTAAATTACTATTTATTTCATTTTCTCTAGGAATAATTATTAAATCATTATTTAAATAATTATTCCCTATTACATTTGACGAAATCCCCTAGGAATAATTAAATAAATCATTATTTATTTAATATTTCTTATTCCTATTATTGGAATAATTGTTAAATCTATTTTTAGCCTCTCAATTTCTATTTATAGTATTATTTCATTTTTTTGTCAAATTTTGGGATTCTGGTGGTTTTCTGGTTCTTTCCATAGGTCACAGGCACTAGCCGAGCAAGAGATGGAAAAATCTATGCGAGATTTGCCGACTAAGAGTCCCCGGAGAAAAAAAATCACTTTTCAGCCCCTTATCTGGGTTCCATAGCACACTATTTGGCCCAAAAACTGTGTTTTCCACTATTTGAGGTCAATACCTACGTTTTGCTATTTTTCCAGAAAATTTTTATAATTTTTTCAAAATTGTCGAGAGTGTTGTCTGTAGACTGGGTTGGGCACTTCACCTCTATTTTCAGTCTCCCCTAGGCCTAGATACACTTGATTTGTCTCTTTGAGGAAGGAAAAACCCCCTAGGATTTAGAGTACACCTCCACATTGTTAGGAAGAGATTTGCTAAGTGAGAATTCTAGGGTTCTTCAACATTTTTAGCCACTTATTTTCAAATTCTGATCCATTAATTTTCAGAACTTTTGGATAGGTTTCTTTTACATTTTCTCCATTTAGAGTTTGGGTTTTCATTCCCCCCCTTAGGATCGCCTTGAGCATCCTAGGTCTTAGAGCTTCACACCTATCCTTTGCAGCATTTTTCACCTCTAATTTTTGTTGTTTGTCTGCACCATTTGTAGAAGATTATTGTCTTTAGATCCTAGTCCCTTGACATGAGATGTTTTAGGCATTTTTATGTGTCTTTGAGTAGCTTGTTTTCCCTCTCTTGATTAGTTTCGTGGGAGCCTTTGTAGGTGGGGTTTATGTGCTTGATTGGTTGTTTATTTTATGTCATTTTCATATTTATTCACAGTATTTCAGCACTTTACTTTCAGCAGCACATGACATCATGAAACATGCTTAATTAACTCATTCACTTCACACATTATTTTACACAGATTTAAAAACTATTCCAATAATAGAAATAAGGAATATTAAATAAATAGTGATTTATTTAATTATTCCTAGGGGATTTAGTCAAATGTAACAAGGAATAATTATTTAAATAATTATTGCTAAAGAAAATTAAATAAATAGTGATTTATCTAATTATTCTCATGAGTTTTTTTATTTAAATCAGAAAATAATTTAATAAAAGTGGTTTACTAAATTATTTTCCATAGTGAAAGTGATTTTACTATGGTAAAATTAATCCTACATGGTGTATTTTGATCCACCTAGTTAAAAATGGCTAGGTGGTCATTTTTTGGTGATAACAATACTATTTATTGAACAATATAGGTCAATGTTGTAGAAATTCTGAGAAATTCTCTACAAATCTCGCTCTGAGACCATATAGAAAATTTGACTATAGATTAACCCGATAATGCAATATATCAAAGCAAAATACTATAACCTACTTCTACTATCAATTTGTTGAAGCTTAAAGATTGAGCAAGATTGAGTTGACCAGAAGAAGAAGTATCAATGCACATGAAACACAAACAATACTCACGGGAAAGCCTCAACTAAAAACCCCACTATCTGTATTATCATACAAGGTGGAAATACATAAGAATTATACAAAGCCTTAGCTCTCACAACTAGCCAACTCTCAGTACAATCCTCCTAGATGCTCACAGGCAATCAAAGCTTCTCACAAGCCTTCCTCTCTGCCCTCCAAGCTCCTATTTCCTTGCGTTGTTCCTAGTGGAAGATTATCCTTCACCTAGTGGAACACTTCTCTCACACACTTTTCTAACACACTGTCAAAATTGCGCAATCCTCAAGGAACCTTTCCTTGACTGCATGCATGAGTTTATTTTATAGGAGAAAACATGCAACTAGTAGTACACTATCCTTGACATTTAGTTCAACTAGGTCTTTCTCAGAATAGACATGCATGAGTTACTGATGAGTGAATCTTCAGTTATCTGGACTACACTGGTTGAGTGCATACATGCATCAACTGACTGATAACTCACAATTAGTTCCTCAAACAATTTGGAACTAATTTAATTGGACTTAACTCAGTAAACTAAGCTAACTAATTACAACTCAAAATAACTCAATCTTATCTCTTTAATTAAAGGCTTATCTCCTTAATTTAAGGGATAAATGTTGCATGACTATAAAAGACTTCTAAATTGAATTTCTCCAACAAATTAATCCATAATGAATTAATTAATTATTTCCAAGCAACTGGTGAGACTAAATTCAAATTTAACTCACAATTTTAATTCAAGGACAAATTAAAATTGGAATATTCTAGATTCTATTTTTATCATTTCTTGTTGTTATTTTCAACAAATGTGACCTCAATAGTTACAAAATTCAAGAGACTAGGTTGGAAAAACACACATATAGGTACATCATTAGGCATGGAAGCCTGCATAACCTAAAAGCCTTCCATGAGGGAAGAGAGAACTTAACCATGTCAACATATAACATAGAAGCTAAATAAAAGAAGGTTCTAGGGAAATCCCTTGAAGTTATAATCACAAACACATGGAGAAAATAGGCCAGGGTTTCAAGTTCTTCCAACCTAGAATGACGAATCTGAAGTCTTCAAGAGTAAAAAGAAAATCCCAAAGTAACACTATGAAGGAGAATGTGTCTAGATTCCACTTTGAATGCAATAATACCTGTGAAAAGAAAAGAAGAGTAAATGATTCTCAATTCATATTTCAAACATATAATTAAACTGAAATAATTTTGGAAAGAGAGACAACATTTATTAAGGGATTTCACCTAGAAAAACTATCATAGAGGCATAAATTCCAGAAATTTGTACATGATGAAGACCTTGTATTAGAATTGAGAGAAAAGTTGTCTAGTTCTCGTTAAAAACCAGAACCCAAAAATATAAAAGAAAAACTCTACAAAAACAACTAATAAATCATGAGGTTTTAAAAACCTAGTTAAAATCATTTTGGAGTAAACTACAGTAATATATACATGTGTGTGTGTGTGTGAAATTTCTTAGTTGGTGTACCAAAAATGCTTCACTTAAGTGACTAGTGACCCTAATAACAGAAAATGGTTGCTTTTATGCTTCAAATCTGAAATAAAATATGAAAAAACCATGCAAAAAATATATGATGCAAGCCCAAAACATACAACAGTAAATGAAAGTGAAATAACCTAATGGACAACTTAAAATGAATTATAATTTTATTAAAACACCTGGTGAGGAATATTTACAACATGGTTTTTTAGATCCCTCTCCATGGGATGGGTCCTTTTGATGTCCTTGTGCTTCAATGATCCATTTCTCTCTCTCAAAAACAAATGGAAATAGTTTGAACTCAAGTGGGATCTCAAATGTGATAACACAATAATGGTGATGATGAGAATCAAGGTTAAGAAAGAATGGAAAACCCTCTTATTTATAACAAAGTGTTGAGCTAAATTAGGAATTGGAAAATAATAAAATATTATTGACCAAATAAAAATCTAACCATTCAAAATACTTTATTATATTTTTTAGAGAAGGAAAAGATATTCAAAATGGTAAAAAATCTTTATTTATAAAGTGATTGAAGTAATTAACAAATAAAAATGATTTATTAATCACTTTGTGAGAATTGAGAAACAAATAATTATTAAATAGTAGTTTAATAATTATCTCATAAGGAAAATATGGAATAAATAAGGAATAATAAATAAACAATTATATTTTTAATATTCCAATGTGATTAAATCAACATTAATTAAGAAATAGTTATCAAATAATGATTTAATAATTATTTCTAGAGAAAATGAAATAAATAATGATTTATTCATTTATTCTCATTGGGCTTGAACTCAAGTGGGAGCTCAAATGTGATAAGACAATAACGATGATGATGAGAATGATCAAGGTGAAGAATGAATGGAAAACCCTTTTATTTATAACAAAGTGTTGAGCTAAATTAGAAATTGGAAAATAATAAAATATTATTAACCAAATCAAAATCTAGCCATAGAGAATACTTTATTATATTTTTTGGAGAGAGAAAAGATATTGAAAATGGTCAAATATATATATTTTTTTAAGCTTGGAAGACCCTCTCTTTTTTCTATTCATTTATAGGCAAATTTACACCACATAGATTAGCTAGGTGGGCTCAACTTGCCTATTAGGAAACCAATTCTGTTGGCCACCTATCTGCATTGTATGCCATCCAAAAATAGTAAAGTTTCAATATTTCTATCCAAGCTATATATGTCTCTATTTTGTGACCATACTCTAGATATCTATCTATACATATACTTTCAAGACGAAAAGTAAATGTTATCCACATAGAAAACAAAAATAAACATGGGTGATTATCTAGTCCTTATGCTCCTCCAAGTCTGATTCCATTAGCGCAAGGTCCTTAACATTTGATCCAGGTATCTCAGAAAGTTCCAAGATACTTGGAATATGTCTCTCAATTATGTCTAGCCGAATGTCTTGCTTATGGAGCTGAAATTGATTTTTCTGAAAGTCCTATTTGTAGCTTGGCATACCTTGAACAGAAACAACCATACCCACCGAGATCTATTGCATGGATTTTCCCATCAGGCTTTTCATCAGCCAATAGAGATACAAGGTTTGCTTGAATATTGTTAACCTGCCTCGAGTGTTACCTGGGTCCGAGACAAGCATCCTCCAGTTTTCCATGTCCTCCTCAATCTCGTTGCCTTGCTTAACTTCCTCTTCCCATTCCTCTAAGATTTTTCAGATGCCTTCATCAGTACCATCGTGATATTCCTCAGTAGCTTCGTGAATAAGATGGTCTACTGATTTTCTCCCCCTTTGGGGCTCAGATGTTTTTAGTTCCCTTCCATTACTAGGCACATGTCCCCATATTCTATGTCCATGACCTTTCATGGGTTGAGCCATGGCGAAAGTGCCAAAATCCTGTTCACAGCAGCAGTTTGTCAACCAACAACTATTTAACATAGTATGGCATTGCTCCCATCCCTGAGTTGAGTTCCCAGTGCAACCTGCCTCACCAAGATCCTCCCTTTACCCCTTGCTATCAGTACCTAGGCTGTCATGGTCAGAGATCATTCCTAAAAAGAGGTCAGCCTTTTTCTACCGACAATGAGCCCACGTCTCCACACCCATCTCCTCACAACCATGGTCAGGTTGTCTTCCCCTTGCCTAAGCCAAGCTAGAGATCCCTGCCACTTCCCAACGGGAGGCCAAACATGAATTGCAGACCTATTCCCCTCTACCCAAGATACATGTGTGAAGCCTTTTATAGTTTCATGTCTGGTTTCCCACCCAAGAGTTCTAATTGTTCCCTGTCCACAAAAATTTCTCGTTATACCCCAACAATTGAAATGGATTCCCCTACTTCCCTCAGCATCTAGTGCATAGCCTCTCCTGACATAACCTCCCCTATCATCCCCACTCAACCCTCAACCCTCATAACCCAAGGACCCAAAGAAAATCAACACAAAGTAAGAACCAAAAGAGGCAGAGGCGAGACCTATCTGAAGTAGGACATAGACGCAGGATGAAATCAATGCAACCCAGTGCCATCCCCAATTCCTCCCACAATTAACATTTCTAGTTTTCCCTCTCTCCCACCAGTATACGCCCATCCAGGTCATCATTGCAATGGAGGAGAAGAACCATAAAACATACCCGTGGGAATTTGCAGATCATCTGTGCGTTTGAGGTAGAGGATGGTGTCACCCTCTCTTTTCACCCTTAACTCCTATAAAACATGTGCCTCCACTTGCTCTTCCACCTTGCCCACCACCCTTGCATGCAATCATGCAAAGGACCACCGCATCCATCACCTCGAGCCTATGAGGGGTGGTGATACAAAACTCAGAGTTTTGCTTCATTAATCCCCACCTGTTGTCCCAAACATTATCTCGCATCCCAATCAGGGTCAAAATGGTCAAATATATTTATTTAGAAAGTGGTTGAAGTAATTAACAAATAAAAATGATTTATTAATCACTTTTGTGATAATTAAGAAATAAATAATTATTAAATAGTGGTTTAATAATTATCTCATAAAGTAGGGAGGATGGAGTGAGAGGGGTTATTTTAAACCTCGAAGAAAAATCTAAAATAAAGTTTGCTCAGGGGCTTGGGAAATCCAAAAAAAATAAAGTTGAAACATTATCACTTTGGCAAGCCTTGAAGATCATCATCTCTAAAGGCTTCATGTATTTTATCATTGTAGGTGATTCAATGGTTTATCCAAAAATGTATTAGCCTTTCTAGAAATGAAGGTCTTCTTGATTCAGAAACCTTTCCATTGATCATAAGGATAATGTATCTCCTTAGAAAATTATAAGAGTTCAAAATATTCCATGTAAGAAGAGAAAATAACCAATTTCTGTATGTTCAAGCCAAAAAAAGGGTGGAATTAGAGAAAGGAACCTTACTCATAGACCATCATAGTGATATATTTCATGTCCCTTAATTAAAGCATTAATCGTAATCCTTATGGATCACAACCAAAGCACGAGAATTAAAGAGGAACATCATGTAATTAAATATGATAACGTAATGAGGATATGAAGGATCCCCTTGGAAGAGGATGTTGGTAGATGGACATTAAAGAATAGGCAGGCACGAGGGAGTATGTTGGTCATGATACTAAACAAGTGTGCTCTCTTCCCTGGCTACTAAATGAGATCTCAAGTGAGAGCAGTCACAGTACCATCATGGTTCAATTCAAGAGGAATTTGGTAGTGATGAAAAGGGTGGAAGGTGTAACAACCTCCTCCCACATCTACCTAAGCAATCGGCTAGCTAGGGTAAACATGTGACAAGAGGCTACTATGATATGATTCAACATCCTAGGTAACCCTAAGGAAATGGAATCAATGGAAACACAACACTCACACCTCCCTTAGGTGCTTCAAGACCCTAGGAACTAATCCACCAATCTAGGTGCCCAACCCATGAATTAATCTATCATTTAGATGAATTAAACCCAAATTCACTCCCATGACAAGGCATGCATGCAATTGTAACCCTATATTCGCTCTCACAGGCTTGCCTGCCAGTGACTAGAGACCCAATTTTTCAGTGTTATGCCAGCGACTCTGGGACTCGAGCCATGTTTTTAGGCCCATAGCACACGTTACTACCCAGAATTGAACTATCTCTTCAAATCAGTAAAATAGCATGGAAATGACAGTAGTACAAAAAAAACTTATTCAAGACCTTGAGTGGCCCCCTACTAGCCATAACAAACATTTTGTCAAAAACTTAGTAAATATGCAACCTACATGTTTAAATAATAGATCTGAGCATAGGAGTCTCATACTTATCTAAGATTTCCATCAAACATTGTTTCCTTATCACTTTAACTTCCCTTCCATCCATTAGGTTGTAGATACATTGTTCATTCATATATAAGTAAAAACATTATGAGAGCCAAACAGTTGTTGTCATAAAACATATAAATAATTAGCATAATAGGGACATAATTATCCATGAAATCACAGCCATATAAATGACATATAATCTAGTATAATACTCATAGAAATACAAGGAGAAATAAATTTTCATTAACGATGCAAAATCCAAACCTGAGATGGGACTTCCACGTTCCACCCGACCGTAGAATGGATAAGCCAAATCTCTCTTCAACCATTCAACCCTGTGCCACATTCCAAGCATGAATGTGGGATCTCATAGAACATATCAATCAAAAACCATCCAGGGCTTCCATAGGACATCCATCTCAACCCATCAAACATTGATTCCACCTCACAGTTGGACATCACCAAAACCAACATATGATTGTTCTCTATCCCAGTCTACCAAGGCTTAAAAGCATTTGTTCCAACGCAGCTCCCAGGACTAGTAACTCAACCCACGGTTTCTTCCGAGCTCCAAAGTGTTTTTCTAGCTAGGGCTTCAAGACTACTATCTCAACGCATAACTGTTGTCAGGCTTCCAGAGAATTTTTCCAACCAAGGATTTTAGGACTAGTAACTCAACCCACCAAGGACTTCCAGAGTGTTTTTCCAACCAAGGCTTCCAGGACTACTAACTCAACCTAAGTTGTTACAAGGCTTCGAGAGAATTTTTCCAACCAAGGCTATGGGACTAGTAACTCAACCCAAGTCCTTATAGGGCTTTCAGATCATTTGTCCAACCAAGGCTTCCAGCAACTAATAACTCAACCGAAGCTAAGGAGACATGAGAACCAACCAAAAACAAAACAAGGAAATAAAACCACAAACTCCAGGGTTATCCAAGAAATGGCAAGGCAAGGCAAATCTACTATCAATCTAGGAAATCCTCCATGCCAATGACAGATCATAACCAAGAAACCACATGCATGTGCCACACATGCCAAAAATAGTGAGGAAAACATACATGCAACTTGGTATCTGCAAGAAAATATATTGTAGTTGTTGATCCCGATGCCTTCTTGTGCTTTCATGCTCTTCCTTTGCCTTCTTTCTCCCAAAATCCAAGCATACCACACCCTCCATGAGTGCTCCAAGAAAACTCTAACTATCCAAGAGTACGAGAGATAGAATAGAAGAGATCTCCACCAAACCTATCAAAATCTTACCAATTGATCCTCATAAGCCGTTTTATGAATGAGGCTTATATTTTTTTCATTTTCCATTATTTCCTTCATTTTCCTCCTCACTTGTAACCTGTGACCTTTCACCTCCATTTTCTCCTAATTTCCATTATTTTCATAAATAAATGTTAATTAATGCCTCGTCCCTTTCCAAAACCTTAGCCATTGCCTTTGCCAATTCCCTTAGCCATAATAAACTGAATCAACACCCACTAGGATCTTCCCCCCCATTTAGCTTGGAATACGTGTCCCATCAACCATGGTCTTATATATTTTTACATGATTTTTTTTTAACCAGGTCTATTACAGAACCCTCTCGCTTGGGGGGACACGATCCAGGATGTTCAATAACACCTATAACCAACAAGTCTGCTGAAAACAAAGCATACTGCTCATGGAGATTTATAATACAGATTGTTGTATTATTTACAATTACCACTACTGAAACATGGCAATCATACTGTTTACTTGAGCTTTATAGCATAGCTCATTACAGTATTTACAATAACCACATATACACATACACATTTAGTTCAACCAGAAAATAACCATACTATCTACAAAGCATTATAAATTCATCTCGATACATTATTTACAATAATACACACATATACACATATGCACATATTTTCATCTAGAAAATAAAAGGATATGATGCCTGCATCCATAACAAGGGAACCTAAAGGTTCACACCTCCACCCTCAAAGTAATACTAGGATTCACCTGTTGGAAATAATACTAAGGGGGGGGGGAAATCAATATTATTAGGTTAATTATTTTTCATTTTACAATCAGATTTGTATATGCTACTTCAATTAGTAAAATCCATGTATGTATGCAACTACAGTTAAGGAAACTAGCGTATAACCAGCAAACTTGAAATTCAAATTATTCTTCAGATATTGATCATTAATCTATGCATCAAACCATATAAAGAGTAACCAGGAACAGTAAAATAGAATAGACAGTCACACATAAGAACACAAGATATAAGGTGGAAACTGAATGTGGGTGAAAACCACCTGCTGCAATTCGTCTCTATCTTATTTTAATTAGAAACTTCTTTTTACAATGTTTCTGTACTGGTGCAGTCTTATACCAGTACATAGGCTACTACTTGTAGAAGGCTACAACCTTATCTTGTTCTCCAGCTTCTCCTGGAAGGGAGCTACAACTCCCTTATCTCTTGCACTAGCTGAGGTACTAGTACGTAGGTGTTGACCTTCAGAAGGCTTCAACCTTCTCTTTTCTTCCAGGGACCACGTTTCATAAATTTTCAGACTGGATCCATCAATAAAAATAATCAAACATCAAGTACATATGCATCAATCAATCTCCTTTGCTTCTATCAGAACTGAATCAAACAATTAATTTTCTGAATGCTGTAACCAGAATACATTAACAGTAACCAAAAACCAATCCTGAACCCAGAACACCGCATCAATGAACATAAGTAGCTAAAACATATTTTATGTGATGAACGCTACTTCAATATGTAGAACTTATGTGCATACGCTTCTGTGTCAAGGCCATCTAGCGTATATGCTGTTTTGACTTACTTAACCAGCGTGTATACACGCTTCTACTGTGCCGAACCTATGTACACATCTATAAAAGATAATTTACCCTTTTCACTTATTCAAACATCAGTTATACCTAGATTATCAGAGTTATAGATCAAGTCATGCGCCAAATATAACAGATCAAAATCACATATAGATATTACTATTCAAGCCTTAAGATATTGACCCATCAATAGATCTTATCCTTCTTCTAGCATGCAGGTTCCTTCTTGGTTCAGATCCAGCTATGCACCATAACCCAATTCTAGATCTTAGTCTTCATAATATATTCAATGCTTGAGTGAATCCTTTACCTAATGATCTCCTTCCCCTTTTATAGTCTTAGGTCTTACTCAATACCATGGTCCAAAACCCTTTAGAACCAATACTAGGGACCCAATACCTGGGTTCAATACTTAGGATGCAATACCAAGGTCCAAAACCATAGGTCCAAATACCATGTACTAAAAAATACGTTTTCCCACATATACGCGCTTTTACATGCATGAAAGTGCGTGCATATGCATATGTGCTTTTTGATCGATGATCCCACATGTATAAGCAGCTTGGTTAAGAGGAACCTGCGTATATCTCTTTTTCTTTCAGTCTGAAAGCCTGAATAATGATCTGTCATTTTAGTGAGTTGTCATCGAGGACAACACCTATGTCATAGCATCAAACCTCTGTCATAATGCCAACAATCTACCCCTTTGGACTTGATGGCAACCCCAAGTCACTCAAAGTCATTCTCCCCATTTTTCATCAAGTGCAAAGGGTTATGCTCCCCCTGAGTTCATGCTGAAATCTCTGCTCTGCTGTGCTATCAATGCTCCCCTTGATTATAGGAAAGGTCTGCAAGAAGATGTTCTACAAGAAGATACATAACTTTATACATTATAAGTGACCTTCCTACCACCAAAGACTCATACATACATCCATCTCCCAACCAAGTGGGGATTGGCTCATCCACCCAACCCAGTGGGGATACACCAAAAGTTTACACAAGATAAAACAAGAACATTACATCATCCATCCCAGGCATAGTGGGGAAACCAAAATAGGCCGTTACATGACCTTGATAAGAAAAGAAATACATGACATAGAGATGAAATATCTACAACACGACTATGATAGTTATCAACACCTATTATTAGCAACATCTGTCAATCATCATTTAGACTAGCAACCATGTTCTCCCTCTGCAACTATTCCACCTGAAACCAAAAACAACTGTGTACTTGAATCAAGAGATTCTAAGGTAATGCCAACAATGCATTATTAGAAGTATATATGCTCCCCCTAAACTTGTGTCAGATGGTCTCTGTCATACCCATATCAGACTCTTTTCATCTTGAGCCTAGCCCATTGTTTGTCTTCAAACCAACATATACGTGACTAAATTCATAGAAACTGGCATATGTACATGGATTCTCCACATGAAACTCACGTACAACCACTATTCTGAAACAGACAAGCTTCAACAGCAAGATGATGCATCAACTACTCCTAGCTTTTGTCTAAGGTGTTCAAATGTCTCCCTGGGTAGTGGTTTGGTGAGTATATCAACAAGTTGTTCCTTGGAGGGAACATACTCTAATTTGACCTTTTGTTCAAGCACTTGTTCCCAGAGAAAATGATATTTGATAGGTATGCGCTTGGTCTTTGAATGCATGACTGGATTCTTCGAAATACTGATTGCACTTGTATAATAAAAAAAAATGGAGATAGTTAGAGTACAAGTGATTTGAATGTCTTGCAGTATTTGCATCATCCAAAGGAGTTATGTGCGTCATGATGCAATAGCCACATATTCTGCTTCAGCAGTAGATAATGCAATTGAACTTTGTTTCTTGCTGAACCAAGATACTAATCTAGAACAAATGAAGAATGCACCACCACTTGTGCTTTTTCTGTCATCCACGCTTCCTGCCCAATCTGCATCTGTATATGCATGAAGTGTGAGATCTGTACCTCTAGGATACCATAAGCCATAGTTTTGAGTTCCTTGAAGATACTTGAAA
>APFE030571259.1:56068-80359 GCA_000404065.3 Pinus taeda
GCAAACATGCATGCGAGCCCAATAGTGAGTTTTCATATGATGAAGCATGTCCTTGTCTCTGTTTTCCTTCACCAACAATTTCTCCAAATGAGTGTTCACCCGGATGAGCATAGACTCTCGATCAGTCGGTGTCAAATCACCGGGTCCCTTTCGGGCCAATTCTCGATCTTCCCGGATTTGCCGCAGCTCATAAAGTGTATGTTCATCTTCTAGTTGTTTGTTGTGCTGCTCCAAGTAGTTAATCACCCACTTAGCCATCTACAATTTCTTTTGCAGCGAGCCGTTCTCAGCCCTTTGCTCTCGGATGATTTCCTTTAGTTCAGAGCTAGGAGAGCTAGCATCAACATCAATGATATCCATGTCCTGACCTCCTGAAGGACCCTCATCATACATGGGCCTCTTGCCCCTATCCTGGATGTGTACCTATGCTAAAGAAGAAGGTGATACCCCTTCCACATGATGTGGAGATAATACTCGCTGTGCTGATGAAGTCAACGAGACCCCTTCCACCCCGGGTGGAGATAGTACTCGTCGTGTAGATGAAAATAAGGCCATGTGGCCTCGCTGGTATGTCACATATGGAGGAGCACTTACATGCTTAGTCTCAGGAACGTCTGGCTGGTGTGAAGGTGCTCCCTCATCATGAACTATCTCGGGAGGCGGCTGTAACGCTGAGAAGTAGTCACAGGAGATGAAATCCTCCCAGGTAATGCCCTGCTGTGCCAACTGATGCATCACTATGATTTTGATCACCACGTAATGATATATGCTCTTATGCTGATGTGCTGGGCTCTTCCTTTGTACCAAAGTCACCATCCTCTCTATGTTGCGACACATGAGGTACGGAATGTTCATCATACGTACCCTCATGAAATGCATCAACAAACGAACATGGTACGCATAGAGACGCGAGAATCTTCCCTCGCAACTGAAATATCGAATGATGAGTTTCATCAATGGTGCAAACTCATCCCTCAGGAATCTGAAAGGAAAAACTGTGCTCAATTGTCTCATATACTTGGGTTTGATTTATGGCTCATTGTAGAATCTGTTTAACAGCTGGCATTTGCTCCATTCCTCCCCTAAATTTGGTATCCAGGTGGCCTGAGCAATAGTCTCTGGTGACAAGGTGAAATCCACTCCGGCAAGGTTTACATGACCATCATGTAAATGTAGAACAAATAAATGGACTAGTTCCCGATGATGCTGAGTTTGTGAGATTATCTCACAGTATTGGAAACATGATTGACGCCGAA
The DNA here is from genome assembly GCA_000404065.3 of Pinus taeda. NCBI lineage: Eukaryota > Viridiplantae > Streptophyta > Pinopsida > Pinales > Pinaceae > Pinus > Pinus taeda. The sequence goes on from APFE030571259.1 coordinate 57,325, forward strand.
AACAATCCATTGCAAGTGGGCAAGCTTGCAATTGAGCAAAAGAAGTAGGCTCCTCTCTGACATGCTGACCACTTTTGCCACCTTTGTGATACCTCCGTGGCACATTTGGCACATTTACCTCCAGTGTAGAATCACTGTCATACTCCTGCTCATAGACTGACTCGGTCTCTGACATGACTTTGAAAACAAGATAGCTGGAATATATATGCTGATGTATAACTGTGTGCACAATTGACTATAAACTCTTCTTTTGCTCTAAAAATGTTGTGACCAAGGGGACACAAATGCACAAGGGAATATTAGGAAAGGGAAAACATTAGGGAATTAGGGAATATGGAAATAAAAACAAGGGAATTAGAGAAGGGAAGGGAAATGAAAATCTTGGATTTTAGGGTTTGGGATGTTAGGTAGGGATAATGTGTTTTGTAATAGAGGTGAGGGACTAGGATTTGAGGAATTATAGTGTAGGATTAATGAGGGAATTAATGGGGAAAAATAATGGTGAATTTGGGAATGGGAAACAAAGGGAAATGGGGAAAAATGACAACCTTGGTTACACTCTGTTTTTGAAACCCTACAACAATTTTTTTTGCATTGAAACCCTACAACAATTTCATTGACAAAGGAGGGCTTTCCACTTGGATTTCTAAGGCAAACATATGATGAATCCATTACATTAACCTTTGAAAAATCAAGCACAAGTGGTGGATGTGAGCCTACCTACAAATTTGTGCAGAGAGGAGGCGAGTTGATGTGTTCCCAAACAAATTTCGGGCTTAAAACCCAGTGCGCCGCACGCCTCACCGAACACGCCGCGCACCTCTGATGCGCCGTGCGCGTGTACTTTCACACTGCGTTTTTGTGCCCGGTGCGTCGCACGCCTAGCTCAATGCGTCGTGCGCCCGTGAAACTACTCCAACTTCCTCACAAACTCACAATTTCGCTTTGGAATGATGTTATTCACTCTTGGCATGTGGAATGAGTTGAAAATGTAGTGAAATATCTTTATAAAGACTCCCTTTTAATTTTTGCTTGGTCCATGACCCATTTTGTAATGTTTTCTCGTTGACATTTTTTCAGGATTAATAGACTTCTGGCCTTTCTCGTTTCCTCCTTAAATTTGGTTGAAATAATGATTTTCTTTGACAATTTTTTGCAGGGATAGCTGTGATATGATCTGGCAAAGGAGACCAAGGCTGTGCTTGGATGATTCAAGAATTGAAATTTTTGAAATTTTTTTACAGAAATGAGATGACGACTTATCTTCAAAACAGAGTTTTGAAGAGAAGTCCTAATTTATCTGTATAATGATGAAAAATATTTTAGGTAAGCATCTATTGAGGACATCCCTCTAGCCTACTGGTCTTCTTAGACTGTGCAAAACAAAATTGACTCAACCCTAGACCTAATGACCGAGAACTATTTTCATGACCTAAAAATTTGAAACAGGACTGTAAACAATCTTTCAAGACTTGTTTTTATGAATAGACCTGAACCAACAGTGCGAAGCACAAGGGGAATGAGTGACACAAACCATTCCGTCAGAGTTATGGCATGCCTAACGAAATGCAACTGATCGAAACTGATGGGACACCTAAACATGAAATGCAAAAAAGAGCTTTGATCTCTGACGGAGAGATAACTAGACCGACCCTAACAGGAGGTACTTATCCAAATGATAATACCAAGCCCTTGGAGCTTGTTTAAGGCCATAGAGAGCCTTTTTGAGTCTGCATACAAGTTTTGGATCATTTCCAAGGATAAACCCATCTGGTTGCTCAATATACACTTCATCCAAGTCTCCATTCAGAAAGGTAAATTTTATGTCCATTTGAAATACTTTGAACTTCTAAAAGATAGAAAGAGCAATGAACATTCTTATGGCCTCAAGTCTAGCAACTTGTGAAAAAGTTTTTTCAAAGTCCATACCTTCTTGTTGAGCATACCCTTTACAAACAAGTCTGTCCTTGTTTCTAATAACATCTCCATTTTCATTCAGCTTGTTTTTGAATATCCATTTTGTCCCTATGACATTCTTATCATTCGGTCTAGGAACCAACTCCCAAGTATTATTCTTTTCAATCTGCTCAATTTCTTCATTCATGGCATTGACCCAGGATTCATCTTTGCATGCTTCACTTACATTTCATGGTTCAATGGAGGAAAGCAATGCTAGATAGATTGAAGCTTCTGAGATGGTTCTTGTTTGTACACCTACCTCTTTCTACCCCAAAATTTTAGTTTCTGGATGATTCTTCTGAACGTACCTAGATGGAGTCTTTTCTTCTACCCTTATCTATTCTTCTGGTGCCTCATAGGTTTCTTCTTCATCAAAAGTCTGATTTGATGTTGAAGGATAGTCCTCATCATCTTCGAAATCTCAGATTTTACCTGCCTAGGAATATTTCCTTTTTCATCAACCACTACATCAATGCTTTCAACAATTTTTCCAAGTCTTTTATTGTAACACTTATATGCTTTGTTGTGGGGAGAGTAACCAAGGAGAATGCCTTCACCTACTCTAGGTTCAAACTTTCCAAGGTTTTCATTAATCCTTTTAATGTAACATTTGCTTCCAAAAATTTTGAAGTATTTTACCGTAGGAGTCTTACCATACCAAAGTTCATGAGAAGTCTGAGTGTTGTTTACTCGGACATTTATCTTGTTGAGAATAGTAATGGTAGCAAATGCAGCTTCACCCAAAAAGGTTGCAGGAGTTCCAGCCTCATCAAGCATAGCACGATCCATTTGTTGAATGGTTCTTTTCATCCTTTCTACTACTCCATTTTGCTGAGGAATCCTTGCAGTAGAGAATTCTCTTCTTATTCCATGTTCTTCACAAAAATCGAAGAATTCATCTGAGGTAAATTCCCCTCCTCGATCAGACCTGAGGCATTTGATTTTGCGATCTAATTCATTTTCAATAAAGGCTTTGAATGCGTTGAACTTTCTGAAATATTCGACTTTAGGCTTTAGGAGTCCTATCCAACATATCCTGGAAAAGTCGTCAATGAATAATATGAATTATTCTTCTCCTCGAGGTGACCTTTTCCTGGATGGACCACATACATTAGTATGGACAAGTGCAAGTGGCTTACTAGCTAATCCTTCCTTCTCTGGAAAATTATTTCTGGTTTGCTTACCAAACTGACATGATTTTCATATTGTATTTTCTGGAATTCTGATGTCAAGGAGATCACAAACCGCCTGATATTTTAATGCTTTCCTTATCTAAGAGAAGCTTAGCTGTCCCAATCTTTTTTGCCATAGCCAGTGTTCATCATTCTTGCTTAGATAGCATTGTTGTTGTCCTCCCTTGAGTATGTATAAATTATTAGGAGTTATTATGCCTTTGATCCCTATTTCTCCTGTATCAAGCTCACGAACAATACATCCATTTGATCAAAATATTACCTCATTTCCTTGATCACACATTTTACTGACACTCAATAGATTATGCTTTAAGCCATCAACATACATGACATTTCTAGCTTTGACCTTTTATTTCAAAATAACAGAACCAAGTTACCTTTTATGAGTGCAGGGGTGTCATTTCCAAATGAGACCTTCCTTTCTTTTTCTAAAGCACTATATGACTAAAGTTTTTCTTTATCACCTATCATATGTTTCGAGCATCCACTGTCGATGTATCACTGATTTTCCTGTCCTTCCACATATAAAGCTATACCACATCTTTCTAGTTGTAGTTCTTTCCTTCTCCATGTTTTGGGACTCAATGAAGCTTGCTCCTTCTGAGTTGTTTGCCAAAACATACTCCTGCATTCAGAATCTTTATGACCGAAGTTATTACAAATAGAACATTCTATTTCGTTTTCAAGAGGAGAAAAGTTATTGTAGGTTCTTTTCATGATTCTAGTCACACTTCCTTGATTTCGTGCTTCTCTGGTCATGATGGTCTTGTAGGCAACACATTGAGCTTCTTTGTGTCCAAAGTTATGACAAGAGAAACATTGGGGATTGAAGAAATTCCTTCGATTATCAAACCTACCGTCCCTGTGATTGTAGTTTCCATAAGCATTTATTCTTGAGGGAAATTGACATTGATTTACCTGTGGTTGTTTGTAGCTTTTCTTCATCCTTGAAGTAGATTGCCCCCGATTTACTTGGTGATCTTTGTTCATCCTTGAAGTAGATTGACCCTGATTTACCTGGTGATCTACTTTTTGCTGTCGATTGTCAACCTGAACACTTCTCCTTGCTGCATCAAGATAGCTTTTGGAGGTGGATGGCTTTTGTGCTTGAGATGCTTCTTCAGAATATCTGAGACCTGTCTTGATTAGAGGAGAACGTTGCACTTTGATAATCTCATCTAAAGTTTCAGATCCTTTAGCAAATCTAAGATTAAGAGCTTTTTTTTTCTCAATATCTTTTCTAAGTCCCAGAATTTCACATTCTAACTTTTGATTGTGTTTTTCCCTTTTAGCAAGTTGGAATGTCAGAGTATCTATGATCACACACTTTTCTTCTAAACAAATTTTAAGTTTATAAATTTCTTCATAGAGATAATCTTCATCTATAGCATCCAAGAAATCATCATCTTCAAAAGCCATCAAAATTCTATAATCATTACAATGTTCATCTTCATCACTAATTGAAAATCCATCACTGTCTTCATGAGTATAATAGCTCTTCTTACTTACATTATGTTTTATGTTCCATATAAATGGTTCCTTACCTTTGTCAAGCTTGTCTTTATGAGGACACTTGGCTACATAATGACCGACTCTTCCACAAGAAAATCATTTGAAAGGTAGCTTACCTCTGAATCTTCAAGAACCCCATTGAAGGTTCTTGATAAAGTTTGATTCTTCCTCTCCTTCCGACATATGTCCTAACTCATTGTAATCTCCTTTTCCTAAAGCTTTGAATGCAGCTTCTCTCCTATCTGATGATCCCCCTTTTCTCATTTTGAAAGCAGTTAGGATTCTGTGCAGTTGTGACATGGTAATGCTCTGTAGATCCTGCTTTTCTTCAATGGTAGAAACTTTTAATTCAAATTTAGAATACAAGGATCTTAGCACTTTTTCAACCAAAGTAACTTCTTTTATTTCTTCACCTAAGTTTTTCATACGATTAACAATCTCATCTATATGTATGAAATAATTAGCCACACTTTCATCATTGTGCATTCTGAGATTTTCATATTGAATTCTGAGAGTTTGTAGTTTTGCACGTTTTACCTGATCGTCTCCTTCATAGCTCAGAACGATCTTGTCCCATATTTCTTTTGCGGTTTTGAGCTACATAACCTTGACAAATTCTAAGAGATAAATTCCCTAATAGAGTATTGATAGACTTTGCATTTGTTTCATATTGTTTCTTACCAGCCGTATCTGTAGGAGTTGCTAATGGAAATGTGTATCCTGCTTCCACGATATCCCAAAATTTTGTACCAAGGGATTGAAGATAGGTTGTGATTCTTACCTTCCAATAGACGAAGTTGCTCCCATCAAAGATTGGTGGCCTGATAGATGCCTCTTTTTTGTAGTTGCTCATGATGATATATCTTCCTTCAAGCGATCAAGCTTCTTCTGAAGGACCTGCGCCAATACCAATTGTTGGAAATAATACTGAGAGGGGGGTGAATCAGTATTATCAAATCAATTAATTTTCATTTCACAATCAGATTTGTATACACTACTTCAGTTATGAGAAATTGCATATATACGCAATTGTGTCTAAAGCAACCAGTGTATATCACTAAACTTATGATTCATTAAAAGTTGATCATTAATCAGTGCATCAGAACTTCATTAACCTTAAGAACAGTAAACAGGTGCAGTAAAACAAAACAGATCATCACACACATAAACACAAGATATAAGGTGGAAACCCAATGTGAGTGAAAACCACCTGCTGCAATTTGTCTCTATCTTCCTTTAATAAGAAACTTCTTTTTACAATATATCTGTATTGGTGCAGTCTTATACTAGTACGCAGGCTTCTACCTACAGAAGGCTACAACCTTCTCTTGTTCTCTAGCATCTCCTAGAAGGGAGCTATAACCCCCTTAGCTCTTGTATTAGCTGATGTACTAGTATGTAGGTGCTGACCTACAGAAGGCTACAACCTTCTCTTTTCTTCCAGGGACCATGTTTCATAAATTCTCAGACTGGATCCATCAATAACATCAATCAAACATCAAATATATTTGTATCAAGGAATCTCCTTTTCACCAACCAAAAACTGATTCAAACAATGACTTCTCTAAATGTTGTAACCAGAAAATAGTAACAGTAACCAGACACTGAGTCTGAACCCTGAACACTACAACAATAAACAAAAGTAGCTAAAACATATTTTGTGAGACATATGCTACTTCAATATGTGAAACCTACATGCATATGCTTCTGTATTGAGCCAAACCTACGTATACACTTCTTTGAATTACCTAGCCTGCATGTATACGTTCCTTTACAATGCCGAACCTACGTATAGATCTATAAAAGATAATTTACCCTTTTCAAATATTTAGACATCAGTTATACCCAGATCATCATATTTATAGATCAAGTCATGCGCCAAATATAACAGAACAAAAATCACACAAAGATACTTCTCTTCAAGCCTTAAGATCTTGACCCTTCAATAGAACTTATCCTTCTTCTAGCGCTCAAGTTCCTCGTTGTTTTGGATCCAACTATGCACCATAACCCAATGGCCAATACACTAGATCTTTCTCTTCATAAGACATTCAATACTTGAGTGAATCACTTTTCCTAATGATCTCCTTCCCCTTTTTATAGTCTTAGGGCTTACTCAATACCATAGTCCAAAACCACTTAGAACCAATACTATGGACCCAATACTTTGGTTCAACATGTCGGACGAGATACCATGGACCAAATCCATAGGTCGAAATACCAAGGACTAAATACTATGGACTAAAAATAAGTTTTCCCACATGTACGCACTTTTCTATGCATGAAAGTGTGTGCATATGAATACATGTCTTTTGATCGCCGAGCCCGTGTGTATATGTGACTTGGTTAAGAGGAACCTATGTATATCTCTTTTTCTTTCATTCTAAGAGCCTGAGCTATGATCTATCATTTGGTAAGTTGCCATCAAGGACAACACTTGTGTCATAGCACCAAACATGTGTCATAATTCCAACAGACTTTAGATGGATACCTAACTTCCTGCACTCGAATTTCCTTCTACCACTTTCCCCTGTGGACCAAAAATTTCTTTCTCTCCCACAATCTTCATCCTACTTATTCCCCTTGCTCTGAAAGAGCTCTCTGTCTAAGGTCGCCTGTCTAACACACTCTTCCCTCAAATGTCCTTGGGGGAAACCTATCTAGTTATATCTAATATTGGTTTTTGAACAGAGCACACCTTCGTTTGCCAAAATATCCACTAATCTATTAGCGGATCTATGCACATGGATAAAACTAAGGGTTCTCAATTTTTACAAGTGTGATTGAATGCGTTGATAAACTTGTAGTAACCTCCAGTGTCTTGATACTCTGTTTGGTACTGATCCATTACCAATTTTCTTGACCGAATTAATTATCAATTCAGAATCCACTTGAATTATGATGTTATGTAGATTGGAGTCCCTTAGGGTCTCAAGAAAATGTTCCATGGCCATGAGCACTACCATATTATTGGTGGCCTTCCCCAAATGATAGTGAAAGATGTTTTTTATGAAACCTTTTTCATGTCTTAAGACCCCTTGTTTCCATGAAAACTAGTGTCTTTTCGATCTGCTAGTCCCACTAGCATTGTTAGCCATCCTAGAAACAAACAATCAAAGCAATTTGTGATTTCCTTTATGTATGATAGATAAGAGAGAAGAAAAGGGACCAACTTGGATCTTTCGCTTGACTCCTTGCTTGATTTATCTCCTCCTTGATAGAGCTTGCAACTCCTCTCCTACTTGTCCCGCTTAGAGAATACCTGTAGAAACAAAGTAACAAAACACCATCAAAGCATCTCGATCTATTATATCATAAACAATGCAGAATCGGAAATAGATTGAACATACAATGGCATTCACAAATAACAAGATTCAAAAATACATGATTGTATGGAGGAAAACTCAAAGAACTTTATTAAAATAGAAGGGAGAATTACAACCTAGCTATCTGATCCAGCATCATCCTCAGAGCATAAAAGCCCTCTTCACCTCATGACAAGCAAGACCACCCAACAATACAACGCTTCTTCTCAAAGACAAACTATCAACACTTCCTTACAAATTACAAAATTCCCACCTCTAGATCTCTCAGATGAGGGATCCATTTATAGATGTCTACAAGGGTGTGAGTCATCTCTGGGTTTTTGATTAGTGTCATTCCACTTGTAGTTCTTGCTTCCACTTTGAGATTTCTTGGCTCTCTTACTCATCCTTGGGCGAATTCAAAGAGGCAAGTGTCATAGGAGAAGCTTCTAGAAGATTCTGTGAGCATCCACTTAGCAAACTGTCTCGAACATTTGTCCATTCTCACTCATTGCACCCCACAGAAGGCCTCTTCAGTATGCATCACACTTGGCTAGTGTGGGAGTTAGTATGCATCACACCCTAATAGCGGAGCAGTCAATATGGTTTAGTTTTGGCTAGTTCTGAGTGGTTTTTCAAGTGGAACTAATGGGGAATGATGTAATTAGTTGACCATAATCCTTTAGGGTATGAAACAACACTTTTAGGGGTTAAAGATCCCCTGGTTTATCAACATATAAGATTAGGGTTGCAGTTCCCAAATATGTCTATAACAATTTCCCCCTAAATCATGAAGTCATAAATCTTTTGACGTCGGGTGAAATGCTTTATCATGAGGATCCAAGGTAATCGAACTAGAAGGTGACCTGTATAAGATACAATACAATACATCATCATCATATTATTTTCACTATTTATCTGAGGTGGGCATTCCCATGCTTAGCTTTATAAATTCATTTTCATGTACATAGAATAGATAATTGTCTACAGTTGCAGACTGGTGATTCTTTATGTATAGAGTCATCATCCCTAGCTTGGATGATCATCTGTGCAGCTTCTATGTACATTTGATTTCTTTATATTCCTGAATATATCCGAGCCTGGATGGATTAAACTAGATCTAGGGTCTTCAAACTCATTCAATCTTCGCTTGACGTACAAGTCGATCCTTGTGAAAAGATGTCCTAAAGTCGAACATGGAAAGACATCGCCTGATTACCAGCCAATAATGTAAGCTGTTAACAGGCGCGAGAGGAATCGCCGATAATGATAATGACCCTCAAGGTACTACAGTACAATTCACGTGGTGTGAATATATGATCCAATGTCAAACACCATTCAAAATATTTCTGTCGAAGGCCATTGATGTAAACCTGTCACCGGAAGTGAGAAACTTGCCATTGAGGCATGCAAGCTTCAAAGTACTGAAAGGGTTGTTTCTAAGTCAACTTCTTGGATAATGAGCTAATGTTGACAAGAAGTGGCTCATCGTAGGAGGGCCTTAATGTATCCCTCATCTATGACACGAAACGAAGAAAATGATTTTCTAGAGGTGAAAACGATCTGATGATACAAGGTTCAGGAACGACAGTCATGAAAAAGGGAGGGTGAAGGTATTGCTATGGATGAGGCATTAACTGGATGGTGAATTCTCTGAATGACTTCTCTTTAACATATCAGTGACATTGAAATGGATTGGTAGCGTTAACCCCAAAATATGGATGGTATGGAGGACCAATGGTGATATGACTAGTGAACAGAATAACCCAACCCGACTCAATCAAGGTGATGGAGTGAAAGTGTCATGTTCAAGAGTGACTTGCTACCAATAAAATTCTTCAACTTTTCTTCCCTTTTTCCCAATTCATTATTAACCAGTACCTCTTTATTTTTTTCAAGCTTGAGGAGGATAACATATGCTTGTTCTATAATTTTCCCTTTGGGAAAACCTGTTGCTATGTTTTAGCGAGCCTAGTGACAGTGAAACGCGTTCCTGTCTGAGTGGACAAGTTTATCGCTATTTTTTTAACGAGTTTAATGACAAGGATAACTTGGTCCTTTTAATGTTTAAGGAGTTTGAAAAGGGAAGAAAAGGAAACTTCAACATTTCTTTTTCATAGCATAATCCCTTAATTCTAAAAAAGGATAAAATAATACAAAAGGGATGAGTTTTCAATAACTTTAGACAGCCGAAAAGACAAGCGCTCGAACGTTTTTATGAGATAATCCATCAGGTCTGAAAAGTTTAAAAATATAGGAGGGATGGCACTTCCAATCACTTTATCGAGCTGGAAAGGCCAATAGCTCGACAATATTTTCATATTTAACAAGTCTAAAAGGAGTTTAAAGGAGGCTTGTTTTTGAGGAATGAGTGGTGTTTATGGTAGAAAATGGTTTCAGGTAATCTTGGAACTTCTCAAAACATGGTGATGTGAAGAGGGTGGCTGAGAGGACCACTCGTCGCAATTGTTCCTCAAAAAGGTAAACAATCAAGTCGAAGCGTATGATTGGCCAAAAGAATGGAGGTGATGGCATGAACACAACCAAGGTTCAAAAGGTTGATATAATGGCAATCACAAAGGTTATTTACCGAAGGTGGGTTCATTTTTTAACAAGCTTGAACTCTAGGGGAACATATGCTCAGTGGTAGGTTTATTTTTTAATGAGCTTGAACCATACGATAACATTGCTCATAGCATGGTTCATTTTTTAATGAGCTTGAACCATGCAAGAACATATGCTCAGTTTTCCTTTTATGTAAGATAGAAACGGCCAAACTAAAAAGCTAGAAAAAATAAAAATTTAAGGAACTACTGAGGTTAGGTAGGATGGTTTCATCTGTGGAAAGGTCCAAACACTTCCTTTTCTTCGTCTGCAGTGCAGACAAAGGTGAATGGTGGATCAGACCAATCACCTAACCTAAGAAGTTGAAAAAAATAAAAAGCTAAAAAGCTAAGAAAACTAAAATGCTAAAAAATGAAATTGGTCGTTTTTAGCTCACATAAAAAGGTTTGCATGCCCCTAAGCATTGAGAAAAGGAGAGTCTCCAGGTAACCATATAGAAGTCACTGCGGTTAAGTAGGATTGTTTTGTCAACAGAGCTGATGAAACACTCCCTTGGATTTGTCCATCAAATAGAAAAAGGTGAATGGTGTGAGATAACACTTCTAATCACATAACCTATAGGGAAACTTATCTTTTTAGCTAGGTTCATCCACTAAATGGACAAGGGTGCATGGCCCCTAAGCTTCGTTACATTATCCGGACTACTCACGGTAATTTGGTGGATGGAATGAAGGCTAAAGAGACATTCTCGACACAAAAGGACCATCTAGGTATGATTTTTGACTTGAAGCTATGTTTGAACCAGGAAATGAAAGCTGGTCAACAGTGAAAATTTTGCCTTCATGCGAGAAACACATCACTGGAAAGAGTGTTGAAACAATAACTTCCATGTTGTAAACATAGTCAAGTCCGAGGAGTAGATTGTAATCAAACGGTCCTTGGACTACCATCACCTTCAAGTGAACAGTTTTCCTTCTAAAAGTTATCGGTAACCTAGGAAGGATCCCTAATGGTTGAGTGGTTCCTTTGTTAAAGCCTGACAAATTCTATGTAACATGCATAAGCGATGGTCAACCAAGCACTTTCCAAGTAGTTGAGGAAAGGAGACTCACTGAAGCCCCTTCATCTATCATAGTTCCAGACACAATCATTTTGTAAACTTGTACTATGATCTGGAATGGTGCATTAGAGGGAAGGCGGGATCTTGCTAGTCGATTGCAATCAAAGGAAGTGACTAGACTGCTTGGAGGGGGTACTAAATAAACGTTTGAAATAACCCCTTGATTATCAGGAACTAGAGGATTCACTTCCTATTGTGAAGGAATGGGTGGATTGCCCCCAAGTTCATCGAACTCTGAAGTGACAAAAAGAATTTGAACAATATCATTCTCACTCTCTTTGGGAATGGTATCATCTAAAGTTGGACCTTCTGAAGGTAAAACTAGGTTGACTGCCATATCGAACTATTGACTTTGGTCTCATATGGACTCAAAAGATTCACTCTCAACGATAGGTGTTTTGACTGACGATTGAGTTATGTGAGTCGTATTTTCAACTAGTAAAGGACTTGGGGAGAGTTTCTTGTATCCAAATGGAAGTCGCTGTGGTGAAGCAGGACGATTATGCAAGATTCTCCCTGCCTCATCCAAAAAGGGACAAAGGGGAGGGGTATGGTCCCCTTCACATAGTCTACATGGAGTTTTGACCTTTCCTTTCTATCCGTGAACTTCACTATTACTAGTTGATGGTGTGTTATCAACGTGATCACGAGAGGTTGATGACACCATATGGTGCGAACGGGGGGACCATTCTCTCAAGATCTTAGGGATGCACGGAAATTCTCGATGAAAATGGTCTTCCCTACAAATTATGCAAGGAAATTTGGGAGATTTAGTGTGCGGATTTTCACCAGATGATTCATGGTTTCCCCCTTGCATAACTGACAACTTCTTCTTCTTCTCCTTCCCTTTCTTCTTCTTCTCATCTACTTGGTTACTAGTATCACTATTTTCACCAAGAAAAGAGGAAGAAGGGGAGGGAGAAACAAACGAAAAAGAAGGCGAAGGGTCAATTTCAATATCAACTAGTTCCTAATTTTATTTCTTAGGAATCAAGGTATTTTGAACTACAGAGGTTGAGAATAACCATATCGACAGACCAATTGTGATTCCTAGAAGGGGCAATGTGGCCATATATGGAGCACCAATATTTCCCCAAGAAGAAAATGGACTAGGATTGCCCTCAAGAGGGATTCCATGATTGGTGGACTCCATTATCTCAACTTAAGATCAACGAAGAAACAGGGATGTTATTCCGAATTAATAAATTTTAATGGCGCTTTGACACAAATTTTCTTTTTCAATTTTTAAGAGTCAAGGAAAATCTAAGGATGACTCTAGTCCCCTTTCATTTTTAATGAGCTTGAAGTGACAAGTGCTCAAATGGACCTTTTCTTTTAAGGAGTCGAAAAGGAATGAAAGTGACTACTCTGGAATCTAGACAGAGGGATTACGAAACCAATCACAAAACTACAATATACACCTTGGTGATAAATTAAAAAGAAATTACCAAGGACTTACGTATGGTAGTCAATCTTCCTGAATGTTGTGTTCAGTGCATTGCATTCGATAGGGAAGTAGATATAGCTTACTATGCATAAATGATATAATCTTATTGTGGTCTCCCAATATATACTCAATGGTACGGGGAGCACAAGTCCATGCTAGCACTTGTCATATCAAAGAGGAGGAATCACCCAACTTTCGATGAAAACAATAGTTACTAGATTTTATGACGCCGGAACACGTCTCTAGCCTAGACCTCTAAATGTGTTGCGTTAGGTTCCAAAGCGTTGTTAAGTTCATTGAAATTTATTTTAGAGTTGATCTTGTTTAGAAGTTTTCCTTTGAAGTTTCACTGCATGATGTAGATGTAAAATTCTTAAATATGCAATCTAAAATGACAAACAATCGTTGTTTATTTTTAGCAATGAAAATCCTAGCTACTAAGGAAAGAAGATTATGATTCTTTCAAACAAAGAGCAAAGAGCACACGTTAAATTCACTTTTCCTAAATAATTTTTTGCACACAGTCTAAATGCAAATGAAAATGCATGTATTTGTTTTTCGTTCCCCTTAATGTGAAAAATGCCAAAAAGGAAAGCTATGTATAGATCTTAAATATTTTCTTCAAAGCGACATTTCAACAATTTCTTTTTCAAAATGAAAGGAAGACTTAAATGACACTTTTCAATTTCGAATAGAAGATGCTTTCGACACTTCAAATATCAACAAATCAAATCAAATACATGGCAAAAATAATAATCGACTATCCAAAGAAAGAAGACTCAACGATACTTCTCTTTTTTGACACAAAATGATAGTTACGACAATTTTGTACCAAAACGACAGATCGATTCAAGCAACTTTTTGACAAAGGATTGTAAATGATGGACAAATACATAAAAACATTTACTAATCCTAATCAATGGAGGCTGAAATATGTAAAGCAAGGAGGCTTCAGCAACGAGATACTGTTCATAAGAAGCAAAACAACTAAATAGAGCTGAAAACGAAGACAAAAAACCCCAAATTTCAAGAGGAGAAATAGGATTGCTCAGTCATCACACTTTTGCTTCACAGAAACAGGGATGCATCACCCCTGCTACACTCGGGAAGTTCGATGCATACTGGCTTCCAGTTACAGACAGTGCAATGGGCCAGGGAGTGTAATTGACATGGGTTTTGGCTCAAATTTGCAGCTGATTTCAGTGAGTTAAGCTGAGCTATTATGGACAATAAAGAGAAAATTACAGGGGTATGATCTTGGGAGGTCATTAAGCTACCAAGAGGGCATCTAGAATGCTTGTAAGTTATATTTTCAACTCATAAACTAAACCAGAGATTGATTGAAGTAGCGTTCATCTACTTTGCAACTGCAGAGTAAGAGCAGTTCGAAGGCTATCTGGTTAACTTCAGGCTCCGTCTATAGTTTATAAAAACAAATAAACAATCTATTTGAGCCTCAGTGGAGTTGTAATTTTTTTAGGAGGAGAAATAAACCAAAGATCATTTTGGAGCAACAGGAGGATGAATTTGCGATTTCCTTTATGTATGATAGATAAGAGAGAAGCAAAGGGACCAAACTGGATCTTCCGCTTGACTCCTTGCTTGATTTCTCTCCTCCTTGATAAAGCTTGCAACTCCTCTCCTACTTGTCCCACTTAGAGAATACATGTAGAAACAAAGTAACAAAAAACCATCAAAGCATCTCGATCTATTATATCATAAACAATGCAGAATTAGAAATACATTGAACATATAATGACATTCACAAATAACAAGATTCACAAATACACGATTGTATGGAGGAAAATTCAAAGAAATTTATTAAAATAAAAGGGAGAATTAAAACCTAGCTGTCTGATCCAACATCATCCTCGTAGCATAAAAGCCCTCTTCACCGCATGAAAAGCAATATCACCCAACAATACAATGCTCCTTCTTAAAGAGAAAGTATCAGCACTTCCTTACAAATTACAAGAATCCCTCCTCTATATCTCTCAGATGAGGGATCCATTTATAGATGTCTGCAAGGGTGTGAGTCATATCTAGGTTTTTGATTAGTTTCATTCCACTTGTAGTTCTTGGTTCCACAGGGAGATTTCTTGGATCTCTTACTCATCCCTGGGCGAATTCAGAGAGGTAAGTGTCATAGGAGAAGTTTCTAGAAGATTCCATGAGCATCCACTTAGCAAACTATCTCAGACATTTGTCCATTCTCACTCATTGCACCCCACAGAAGGCCTCTTCAGTATGCATCACACCTAGCTAGTGTTGGAGTCAGTATGCATAGCACCATGACAGTGTAGCAGTCAGTACGGTCTAGTTTTGGCCAATTCTGAGTGGTGTTTCAAGTGGAACTTCTGGGGAATGATGTAATCAGTTGACCATGATCCTTTAGGGTATGAAACGAAATTTTTTAGGGGTTATAGAGCCGTTGGTTGATCGACATATAAGATTGGGGTTGCAATTCCCAAATATGTCTATAACACCCCTCCATACCCGGTTATACCAGGGTTTCCTTTTGAGGCTCCATCTATATTGTATTTCATAAAACCCTGAGGTGGAGGTTGCCAAAATTCCTTATCAGCTGATATATAACTTACTATCTTGTTTTCTCCCTTGGGGGAGAGCCCCTATAGTCCCAAATTTAGTAGTATCTGCTCATCTTGAACCTGAGGTTGATTCTGAGGGAGGTTTTTTAAAAGGGTTCCTATAGTCTCTCTGAGCTATCTGTAATCTGAGTCATGATGCTTTGAGGTGACCCAATCTTGTTCTTGAAGATTCTATTGTTGTGTTATTTCTAGACATCCCAGATTATAAAGCCTAAAGGCAAAGCCCACACCTTGTTGATTACTTCATTTACTGAAAAAAATTTCCCTCAAGTTCCTCAAAGTACTAGTAATGTTGTCAATGTCCCTATCTTTTTGTTTAAAGGCTGAAGCCACACAATTCCATAAGATGGAGGTGAATGTGCATAGGTTAAGAAGGTGTTCTATAGTTTCCTCCTGTAATTCACATAGCTGGCATCTGGATGGTCCAGCTATCCCTCTTTTCCTGAGATTTTCCCAAGTTAGAATTTTTTTATGCTGCACTAACCACATGAATAGTTTAATTTTCATCCAGTTTTGGCTTTGCCATAGGTCCTTCCATACCTTATGAGGGTTTAGTAAGTCTAGCCCCAGGGCTATTCACTTGGCCTCTTTGAGGTTAAAGTTGTCTTCTTTGTTTTTACCCTATCTTAGTTGATCTGGAGATGTTGATATTAGAATCTTTCTATGTTTCATGATGACTGTAAGAGCTTCTACCTAGGCTTTCAATGGAGAGTCATCACTGTAAACTAGGTTCTTCCATTTTCTCCATTCCCCACCATTTCTTTCTTGATCCCAAAATTCATTTACTTTGCATAACCCTTTATCATCAGTTTCATTCTTGAGATTGACAAATTCTTCTTTTAAAATTTTAGGTTCTTGTTGCTAATTATCTTCCTAAAACCAAGCGAGGTTTCCATCTCTGATCTCCCAAACTGTGTTTCTGAACTATGGCTCTGTTTTCAAAGGCTTTGTTCCAAATGTGGAAACCACTGATGATTCTCGTCATCCTAATGTAATCCCTTTCATGCCAATTGCCTGCATATTTTTGTTTCCATATTTTGGCCCAAGGGGAAACCGATTCTTTTAGCCATCTCCACCATAGTTATCCCCCCAAGACTTTGTTTAGGGTTTCAGGGTCATCAAGTCCCATACCTCCATGTATCTTTGGCTTACATATTTTGTCCCAAGCTACCAAAGCCCATTTCTTCTTCTCTTCCCCTTGCCCCAAAGAAAATCCCTTTGGATATTTTTGATGTGTTGCATTACAACTTTAGGAGCTGGAAGGACTGAGAGCATGAAGATGGGGATAGTTTTAAGGATAGATTTTGTAAGTGCTAATCATCCTACTATATTCAAAGACCTGATAGTCCACTTCCTATTTTTTTCCTGAAGCTTATTAGTGACCGGCTCCCAAACATCCTTGCTTAGACGTTTGTCTGTTAGAGGTACTCCCAAATATCTAGAGAGTAGCATATCTCATTGGAAGCCTAGAATTCTAGTCAGGTTTCTCTGAATAGCAATGTCAGTATTAAAAAAGAAAATCTTAGATTTTCTTAGGCTTACCTCTGTCCCCGCAGCCATAGCAAAGTCATTTAGGATTTGTTTGAAGGCTTGAGTTTCCTTAACTGTGGGTATTCCCTATAGCATGGTGTCGTCCACAAATTGTTGATGGATCAAGGCATCCCCATTTGCTGTGAGTTTAAGACCCTGGATTTTTCCCTCTCCTTTGACATGTTTAATCACATTGCCAAGTCTTTCCATCATGAGAATAAATAGGAAGGGTGAGAGTGGATCTCCTTGTCTGAGACCTCTCGAGGGAGTAAAGGTATTTGATGGTGATCTATTTAGTAGGATTGAAAAATTTGGTGCATTTACAAGGTCCATTACCCATCTTATCTAGTTATGGTCAAAGCCATATGCTTTCAATACTTCCTTGATGTAAGCCCAGCTTAGTTTATCATAAGCCTTTTCTAGATCAAGCTGAAGGATCATACCTACTTTCTTATTTCTCTAAGTGAGTGTACCACTTCATGCACGTGAATTATGTTATTAAGAATTTGCCTACCTTCCACATATCATGTTTTCTCCTCAGAAGCTAGAGTTGGGAGCAGGGGTTTAAGTCTGGTTGCAATTACTTTTGAAATAATTTTATACACCACGTTGCATAGTGCTATGGGTCTAAATTTGTCTGGAGTGATAGCATTCTCCTGCTTTGGAATCAGGGCTATGAAAGAGGTGTTGAGTGCTTCCTTGAGTCCTCCTCCATATTGAGGATATCATGCTTGACTATTTCCCAGAAAGCTTTGAAAAAGTCAACGTTAAAACTATTCGGACCTGGAGCTTTCCCATTTTTCATTTCTTTGATGACTTCACTAATTTCCTCTTCATTCATTGGCATGTTAAGATTATAATTGTCTTCTCTTGTCACTATGTTACGAATATGCTTTGAGAAGTCCTTGATAGATTGAGATCTGTCTATGAGAGGCTCCTTGACTATGTCTTGGAAATGCTGAATGAGAACTATTTCTATTTCATGGTGTGTGGTGAGATATTTTCCTTGAGTATCTTTGATTTTTAAAATCTTGTTTTGCAACCTATGATCCATGGTAGATTTGTGAAAAAACCTTGTATTTATTTCTCCTTCTTTTAAACATTGAACCCTTGATTTTTGTTTCTAGAAAATCTCCTCTTGCTTGCATAAGCCTTCTCAATCTTGTCGAACATGATTAGCCTATTCCTTACTCTCGTCCGTGAAGCCCTCTGTAATAATGGTTTGGCTAATTTCCTGTAGTATCCATTCTACTGCTTTTTTGGCTTCGAATATATTTCCAAATACATTCTTATTCCAATCTTTAAGCCTGTGTTTAACGTGTTTCAATATTTGCTGCAGAAGGAACATTTTAGTACCCTGAACTTGCGTGTCTTCTATAAACCATCTTTTAATATTGTTGATGAAGTCAGGATGACTAAGCCAAATGTTTTCAAACCTGAATGGTCTGTTTCTTGGAGTTCCTATAAAGGACGCTTCAAGTTGAATAGGCTAGTGGTTTGAGCCTCCAAAAGGAAGTATCATAGATACCAGGTTATGGCCTGTGAGGATGAGGTCCTCTGAGATAATGAATCTATCAAGTTTAGAGGCCACTTGAACTGCTCCTCCTCTCTTATTATTCCATGTGAAAATGCCATTACTTGTCTCTGTATCAACCAGTTTCATGTTGTGTATGAAATTATGAAATGCTACAAAATCTTTGCCTAGTGATCTGGTGCCCCCTTTGTTTTCCGATAGAGACCTGATCATATTGAAGTCCCCTCCTAGAATCCAGGGGATACCTAGATGTCTTGCTTTTAACTCATCCAATGAAGTTAGTAGTCTAAGTTTATCGTCCGGTTTTTGTGGACAATAAACATTTGTGAGAAAATAAACTGCCTTGTCCCCCAAAGGTTGGATAACCACTGATAAATAGTTCCTGGATGCTTCAACATCTAGGATGCCAAGTTTCTGAGGGTTCCAGAGTGTGAGAATCCCTCCTACTGCTTTTCTTTCTTTAACTTCTAGATATTCATATTTGATAAGCCATTTTCTATGAATCTCTCTTATTTTTTCTATTGAACATTTTGTTTCCTGGATGAAAATCATATCTGGTTTTTGTTCTTTCATTCTAAGGCTAATATTTATTTGCTTCCTTTTACTTCCTAGAACTATAATATTCCATGTTGTAGCTTCATTAGGAAAGATTTTTAAATGAGTAAATAGTTAGGTTTTTCATCTTACCTAAATCTGTCATGAGCTTTCCACATTCTATTAGCAACCCATTATGTTTTTTCCTACCTCTTTTCCTGCCTGGGTTTCTAAGATCTCGTCGTGATGTTGCTTTCATTATTTTCATCCCTTTTTTGTCCTGACTATCATGGTTTCTTTTGAAACCCGAACCTTTTGCTTGGAATCTCCATAGGAATAACTGTTGCACTCTATTAAACTCCTCTTGAGGTAGAAAATCCATTCCTTTGGTAGTTCCTTGCTCCAGGAACTTTTCCAGATTTAGATCCTCCCTATCAAGAATGTCCTGCAATTCATGATCCTCTATTCCCACCTCGCTCGGGGTCATCTCTTGGTCCATATAGAGTTCCATAGTGTTTATCAAATCCTCCTTTTTTGGTTGTTTTTATGCATATCCTCCATGCTCTCTTCTGTTTCCTTCTCTATAGGGCTTTCCTCCAGTGTATAGTTCTCTTTATATTGTTCCTCTTCTTCTTCTAATACCTTGAACCTATTCTAACTTAACTGCTTTTCCTCGTTGATTTCTTTTTGGTACATGCTCCCTCCTCTACCTCTACTCCCCACTTTGTTATAGCTTTCAGTTTCTTTCCTTGATGTTTCTTTAGTTCTGATTTCCACTTTGTTTAGTGGGCAGTCTCTGAATAGATGCCCGTGTTCATGGCATTTACGACATCTGAAAGGAATGTGCTCATAGTCTACTTCTTGCTCCCATTCTTCATCAAAAAATTCTAGAATTATTTCATCTGGTAGAGCTCTGGAGAGGTCCATCTCTACACAAATACGGGTAAATGAGGTATACTTTCCCCACATTGTGGCCTCTGATGTTTTTACAAAATGCCCTAGTTTATTTCCTATTTCCTTTAATGATTCTGGCTGCCAATAATCTAGAGGTAGAGAATAGAGCCT
Organism: Pinus taeda; assembly: GCA_000404065.3. Taxonomy (NCBI): domain Eukaryota; kingdom Viridiplantae; phylum Streptophyta; class Pinopsida; order Pinales; family Pinaceae; genus Pinus; species Pinus taeda. The sequence continues at coordinate 77,698 of APFE030571259.1, forward strand.
TACCCAAACCAGGACCGAAGTGAATGTCTCACACTCCGGGATAAAATTCATTGCCCAATGTTGCATATAGAGGCCTACAGCAGCATAGAAGTACAACCCTCCTTCAAACACCCTGTCATTATCCTCTATGTTTGTAAAAGCTACAGTGAAGAAACCCTTGGATCCAAGGTGCATATCTATATCCCCCTTAGGTTTCCAATGATTCTTTATCAAAACGTGTAAACCTTTCTCTATAGGCCATAACCCCATTAAACTACAGATGACTGCATAAGTCACCATGTGTTCCCCGTGTGCCTGTAGCGCTGGACCACTTAACACCACTCGGGGTGTAATGGTTGCTCTAGGCTTACATGGTCCAGTCCGATTTCTTATGTCAGTATTCTAATTTCCTTCTTTTTTTTGCTTCTCCCTTACGACTTCTTCCTACGTATCTTCCTTCCCCTTTGAGCTTCTACTTTCCTATTTCGCTCCTCCTAGAACCCTGGTTTCGATCCCCAGTAGTTTCTTGAATCTATTAGAGACTGTCTGACTGTAGGAGGCAGTGGAACTCCCCCCCTTTTGTCTCTCCATGGTGCCCAACACTTAACTTCTACTGTAAACCCTAGCTACATGATTTCCTAGAACAACAATAGATTTGAATAAAAAATGTGCTATTGTTTCACTGTGAAATTTCATTTCTGAACCCATCATTGAGTTTTGGGCAGTGACCTATGATCTGGTCCTGAAAACGTGGCACAAATCCAAGAGTTGCAGGCACAAGACTGAGGAGAAAAGTCCCTAGATGCACCCATGCCTTGTTATGGGAGTGACTAGAGCCTCGTAGACGCACCCTTGTCCATATCAAGGGAAAGTCCATGAGTTTAATGGTCTAAAAAATAATTGGGACCCAGTGACCGGTCACGGGGATGACTAGGAAGGCTTTTGGGAGTCGTCTAATTTGTATAGAAGGTCTTTTTGGTGGGTTTCCACTGATTCCACTTCCTTAAGGTCACTTAGGAGGTTGAATCCCATTATAGTGTCCTCTCCTCGCATATTTACCCCAGTTGGCTGGTTACTTGGGTAGATGTGGGATGATATTGTTATAGAAATAATCAGACTAGATATAGAGAAGACATCACACATCCCACCTATAGTTGTTTCCATGTATAAGAGGATCACATGCCTCAAGGAATATCCCCACCTTTTGTACATTTGGGCTATGAAGGATCATACCTATCAATGGGATAAATTCCCTTTCATATTGACTAGTGAAGAAATTAGGACATATATTGATGCATAGGAGACTAGTTGGAAGGAATACAAAGAAGGCGAACCTGAAGTAGAGAATTTGGAAAGAATCCAAAGTTAGGGATAACAACCAGAACAACAACAACAGGGAGAAATAATGTATCCTCCTTCACATTAAGAAAAATATAAGGGTCCATAACAAGAATAGTCATATAAAAAATATGAAGAGACAGAGTCAGAGGAAGTTGATGATATAATGTGCACAAGGATGAAGAGGACCCAAACAAAAGGAGCAAAATAAGGCACATCTTAGACTAGGAAGAAGCAGTAGGCAATGCATGTAACAACCACCTAGATTAATTCTCTATTTGAAGATGATATTGAGAATATTGTTGAGTAGGTGGATTTAGAAGAAATAAGTGTTGGAAAACATGCAAAAATATCAACAACATGTACTAGAACAACTTGAGCAATTTTTGTAGTTGTTAGAATCTAGAAAGTTACCATCTACATAGATGTCTACAACAGATTGAATAATGAATATGGAAGCTTAAAGTGCACCTTGAATATTGGAACCATGAATAGATACATCTTCCACATATGAAGATCATAAAATAGTCTAGATCTCCCCATAAGACATAGAGTTCCCAACACTAGAAATGCAAGAGTGCGCTCGAGCTTTGATGGACATCAATTTAATTTTGTCACATATCTCATTGGATAGTTTACATTAATTATAGGTTAGTGTCACCATGGAGTTGCAGTTGCATACCACAACTACAATGACAGAATTGGTACATTTCAATATAGCACAAAAGCATTACAACCCAAGAAGATGCAATGAGAAGAAGGGAAACAACAAGCCTTAAATAAATAAATGGTCCTATGCACAGAAGTTGAACATATGTAAAGTCATATACCTATGAAGCCTATGGAGGTTGATACCATAGTAGAAGACCAAGTCATAAAAATCATAGAGGATTTTTTGGGATTGAAAGCAAAGGTCGAGGAGATAAAAGTACAATAGAAGCCATCCACCCATCCTAAAGAGAAGCAACATTGAGATGAAGAGGACATGGCTATTTCCCATTTTTCACATATGCTTCTTTTATGACACGTGAGACATGAGCTACAAATATGGGTTTAATATGTGGAATAATGTCTTAAGGAACAAAGAGCTATAGGAAATTCCACAAAAGTTTCATTTTTTTACGGAGAAGGTGAAAAAATTCATCGTCAATTTGAGTAGCACGCCAATGGCTGAGAAGAAGACTACCATAGAGGAGAAGATGCAATTGGACAAGGAAATAAAAAAATTCAACCTAACATAATAGTGATTGGCGTAAAATTTGGAATATTTGTAGAATGTGGAATAGTTTGTGTGATGCATTTAAAACATTGAAGTACCCTCCCTACAAGTGTCTTAGAATGAGCT
>APFE030571267.1:0-12160 GCA_000404065.3 Pinus taeda
AGCAAGATCCTCCTTGCAACCACTAATTAGTCTCTCTACCCTAGTAATGAACAAGTCATCAACATACAACACAAGAATGAGCAGATCATCCCCTACAACAATGTAGTATAGGTTCGGATCTACATCACTCTTCGTGAAACCCATTTGCTGCAAGTATCAATCCTCGAATACCAAGCTCTTAGAGCTTGCTTAAGTCCGTAGAGTGCTCGTCTCAACCGGCATACATGGGTCTCCCGCCCAAGTACCTCAAAGCCCAGTGGCTACTCAACATACACCTCCAACTTATAACTCCGTTAAAAAATGCGGTCTTCACATCCATCTGATGGATCTACCAACCCATTTCTGCAGCAATAGAAATAAGGGACCAGATAGAAGTGTACCGAGCTACGGGAGTGAAGGTCTCATCATAGTCAACTCCCTCTATCTGTGAGAACCCTCTAGCCCAAACCTCACCTTGAACTTGTTAATGCTGCCATCCGCAGCATGCTTGATCTTGTAGAGCCACTTAGATGTCACAACTGACTTGCCCTCAGGCCTAGGCACCACTTCCCAGACATTGTTCTTAATGATAGAGGCATACTCCTCCACCATAGCCTCTCTCCATACCTCCTGGTTGGCAGCCTCCTCATAGCTAGTAGGCTCAAAGTCAACAATGTTGGTAGCCTTGGCTACAAAACTGCAAAACCGCTCAGGTGGCACACTCTCCTTGTTTTCCATCTTCAGAGGACCAATGGACTTCGCTTCCTTCAAGGTGTCTTGAAGCCACTTGGGCCTCCTCTTCCCTAAAGAAGCTTCCCCATAGGGAACCTCATCCTCTGCCCCCCAGTCTGGTGAACCTAAAGGTCTGCCAACTGACCCTAGCGTGCCTGTACCGGCACCTGTCCTCGAAGAACCTGTATTGGCACGTATGCCTGTGTCAGTTGAAGTGCCATGTGAACTCTATACCAGTGGACTCCCTAAAGAAGTGTTGGTGCCCCAGATGTCACTGACACTAAAGTACCTCCTGTAGAAGTCGATCCAGAACCCTGAGGTCTTGCTCCCTGTACCTAACCTCCCTGTTGAGAAGTTTGTGACTCTCTCTCATCATATTCTCGTGATCTCCGATAGGCCCTCTCCTCCTCGAACTTTACATCCCTCCTAATCACCACTCTTCATTTAGAAGGAATCAAGATTTGATAGGCCTTCGAAGTCTCGCTGTAACCCATAAAGATACCCTTCTCTGCCATGGGTTCCATCTTCATCATTTGCTCCTTAGGGATATAAGAATATGTGAGACATCCAAAGATAAGAAGATGTCCCACATGAGGCTTCTCTCCAGTGAAAGCCTCCTCTAGAGTCATATTCCCGAATACTCTATGAGGACTCCTGTTCTGAAGATAAACCACAGTATTACAGGCCTCAGCCCACAAAAACAAAGGCAACCCCTGATCATGAATCATCGCTCTAATAGCCCCAACCATAGCTCTATTCTTCCTTTCAGACACCCCATGTTGCTGGGGGTTGTAAGGAACCATGAACTCTCTCCTAACACCCTTCTGTGCACAGAAGCTAGAAAACCCACCATCGGTGTACTCACCACCATTGTCTGACCTCAAGAGCTGAATTTTCTTACCTGTTTGCTTTTCCACAAGAGCTTTGAACTCTTTAAAGCGACTGAAGACCTCACCCTTGATCTTCAGGAAATATATCCAAGTCCTCCTAGAGTAGTCATCAATGAATATAACATAATACTCATAACCACCCAAAGACACATGAGACATATGACCACTAACATCAGTATGAATCAAGTCTAGTATAACTGTAGATCTGTTGTCGCTCGCTGGGAATGGTAACTTGGTGTACTTGCCCAAAGCACACCCTTTGCAGACCTCATAATGCTCGACACTGAAATCAGGAACTCCAGTAGTGATCTCCCTCAGTACTCTCAAAGCTCCATGATGCATATGTGCCATCCTTTGGTGCCATAACTCGCACAAGTCTCTATTGCTGGTGGCACTAGTGTGAGTGCTACCGGATGTGCTACTTACCAATGCTCCTATCGACTGAAAACTGAACCTATATAGTTTCCTAGAGCAAACTCCTATCACTTTGGCCGAAGTGATGGAAGCTACCCTGGGATGCATCAATACCTGCCCTCCTGAAAAAGTGATGTCAAACCCCTTCTCCTCCATAGCAGACACTGAAATCAAGTTCTTCTTCATCCCCAAAACATACAAAACGTCCATGACCTTCAAAGGAGGCAAAGACTCCCTCTCAAAGGTCACAGTCCCCACACCAACAACTCCCACAGTGTGATCATCTCCTAGTACAATCTCAGTATCAAGTGCCCTCTCTGCAAGCTTTGAAAAGAACTCTCGTGCACTTGTCATATGGCGGGAAGCCCCACTATCTATGTACCACACATTGGATGATATACTCCTACTAGATGTAGAAGTAGTAAATGCAAAGTCCTTGTCAAACTGTGAAGCAAATTGCACCACCTCTGCTGAAGCTGCAACACCCTTCTTCCCCTTGTTCATCCTCTCAGGATACGTAGCAGCATAGTGTCCCATCTTCTGATATGCCCAACATTTGACTTTGGACATATCCGTATCTTTCTTCTTCTTCTTCTCCTTTCCCTTAGCCCCATCTGATGACGCCCCTTTCTTGGCCTTCCCTTTGTTCTTCCCCCTGGCTGTCAAGGCTACATCCTCCTCATCTGCTATCTTCACCCCACCACTGTTAGTGTTTCGTATCTCGTGTTGCGCACAATCATCCCAGAATATGTCCTAATTGGGAAGATTCTCCCTAGAGGTAACATCGTCTCCAAAGATATCACAAGACTTAGGAAGTCCCGCTACAGCTATCCTGACTAACTTTGTGGGTGCAACTACCTCACCAATAACAGTCAAATCATCACGTACCTATTTGACACTACCAAGATAATGAACTACACTTTCAGCCTTCGTCATCTTGATGCTCTTTAATATCTCTTTGAGTACCATCTTCCTGCTCTCATTGGTACTCTGATAGATAGTGGTTAGAGTTGTCCACATCTGATATGCATATGTGTTTCCTCTCCCCTGAGGAACCACATGATCCTTCAGACTGTCCATCAAAATCCTTTTTGCCTTTGCATTATTTTTTGTGAATTCAGCAAGTTCATCTGCAGTAGTAAGAGGTACAACCACTTACCGCACTATGTCCCAAACTGTTGCCTCCTCGAACACTGTCTGAATTCAGTACTTCCAAACAGCATAGTTGGATATCCCATCCAGTCTATCCTCTATCCTTAAGAACATGGCCATGACTGCTGTTCAAAATTTACAAAACCAAGAAAATGGAGAAATGAACTATCCAGCACACTTTGTTGTTCCAAGAGTTCAGTCTGTGTGAAATTTCACCTTGTTGTCCCAAAATATCAGTTTGTTGTCCAAATTGAGTTTGTTGTCCAAAAATTCAGTTTGTTGTCCCAAACTACTGTCTGTTGTTCAAACTGCAATTTTCAGCTTGTAGCTCTGATACCATGTTGAAATATGATGACTAAATTTTTTCCTGCAATCCCAACCTGGTTTTATTTCGCCTTATCACTCTCATTCAGTTAAATACCCTTTCCCATAAAGATACATTCAACATATAGAATTCTGGAAATGAAATTTTCAGATTAAAACACATGGGACTGTCAACACATACTGAAAATAAATATGGACAAATAAACCAACAACACACATAAAAATACACAAATTTTTGATCAACTTAGACCCAGGCAAAGCCCCTTCAATCTTCTTCGACGAAAACCTGTTAGAGAACTCTTCAAATTTATTTATCTTTCAAGTTCAGGAAAATACATTTGCAGACAAAACAAAACATCAAAATACAACTTATCTCTTTAGCCCAAAACTCCTTGAAAACCGTGCCCACTTTGCCTCGATTTCCATGCCCACTTGAAGCTAAAAATATGTATTGTACGGATATGGACTGTACATATTGTAGTGTATGGATTTCGTATGGATTTTCGTACCATTGTACGGAATGTACAAATTTTTCATTCCTTTCTGTCGAAAACTTCTCTCGAACGACGCACTGCTCATAGCACTAAATGTTGTTCGTACTGTACCTTTTGTTGTTTTCTATGCCTTGATTTTTGTGCGCAGCTTTTCCCAGAAATCACTCCTTCAACTTGCTGCAACAAATTTCTCCTTCAAAACTTTTCTCTAGCTCTCAGCCTCCTTTCTCCAATCTATTCATGAAGAATGAATGTAGTCTTTCTTTTCTTTTCCCCCTTTTGTTTCCCTAAATGACTTTTGGGCAACCCTAAGATCTAATGGCTCAGATTCATTTAAATCAAGGGATGAGAATAAATGTGCATATAAATCTCACTTTCTATTTTTTAATTCACCCATTAAATAAAGTACCCACATTGTACTTTATGTTTAAAGTCACTTTTCACTTTATAATTTAACATTGACTTTACCACTTATAAAGTCACTTTCACTTTATAAAGTCACATTTAGGAAAATAATTATTTTGGACACTTTTCCCTAGGTAGAGACTAACCATGGGAAACCACTTGTCCATGGTACATTAAAAATCAACATTCTCCGCCACTTGAGCCAGCCAAGTGGTTCCTCACCAATCTGCTATGATCTTATGTTTGAAGGTGGGCCTCCCAAACCTAAATGTATGCCTTGTCATTTGGTAATTGAGTATTGTAGTTTGCTTATCATGGACACTTTTGGGCATGGATTAATGGGGGGATTCGGTGGAAAGAATGGGTTAGGTCTGTGCCCTTGTCCCCTAGACCCCCTTTGGATGCTAACCTTGTATTCTAGTCCCGTGGGATCTCTTTTACTAACCATGTGGCTTTAGGGATGGTATTTTATGGGAAACCCCGATTTTGGCTGTGTGGTCCCGCTCCCTTATCCGCTTATATTACCCCCTTTCCATTCATTGTTACCCCGTTCATCATTTCTCCCGCCTGGGTCCACATCCCTCCACTGGGTCCACATAAGGTTAGCTCGCCCCTTTCCCTTTCCCACACCTTGGGTCAAGCTTGGAATGATGACCCAAAGGTTGATGCAACTAAAAAGAAAGATAAAAGCATATTTGGCCACATTCAACAAGAAAATGTACCACAAAATGCAAAAGATAGCCATGACAAACACATTTAGCACGTGGACAAAAGCCAATACCTGAGCTCTACCCCATCATCATAGCCATCACCCTTGTTCCTATTGGTTCTATGAGCCTCTTTCATCATATAGGAACCTATGATTGTCCCAACCCTTGGTGGGCAATGAACTACCCTACCTTAAAGGGGAGTATTCACTGCTATATCTTATGCACCATGCTCTTACCCCTTGAGCCTCGAGCAGTTAATCAAAGAAAATCATTAAAAGGCAAAAGGCATATAAAGAAGGGTGGAAAAATCAAGGCCGGAGCACCTCCTGTACCACAATTGCTCCCTCCTATACATTATAAACCAAGTGTGGGCTTCCCTTTTATTAGCTGCCCTTGTACCCCAACATGTGGCCCAGAGCTACCCCTTTTCATCCCCTACTTCATCCACCTATATGTCACATGCCACCACCTTTTGAAGGATGTACCTTGAATATATTATCTCCTTTAGAAGTAGAAACCACCTAATACGATACTTGGTTAACCCCATTTGGAGTTTAAGAGATTGGCACATCCCAAAGCCCATTATGGAAGGGCAAGCCGTTATGAAGTCCCCACCTGTGGTCCATGATTGGTAAGCTCATTTACTCAATTTCTCTAATGACTTCTTGTACTGGAAGGCTAGGGTACACATTAGATCTTATGCAAGATTGTAGATGGTCTCCATCTTGGGTTTGGCCTCCCTATACGGGGTCCTAATCGTCTAGAGGGTTACATTGGCACATATAGGGTGTGCGTTGAGAGCCATGGACCTCCACAACAGTAGATAACACTCCATGGATCCTCAAGGATAGTTAGAGATGCTCGAGATACTCCCATTTGACGAGGAAGATGCACCTAGTTCATTCTTGCCCAATTGAACCCACTAATTTATCATGCACTTGGTAGCTGACCTAGGACTTGCAGGACGATGTGGCATCCCCTACATCATCATCAGATCCCTTGCAGATGATCTACAGGCATCTTCGGCTCATTTTGGAGACCCATGAGGTTATTGATGTGCCCCCATACCCATCGGGAACACCACAAGTTTCTTGTTTGGAGAACAAGGGGCCAACCTTTTGTTTATCACCTTTTGAGGGTCCTACTCTTCATTATGCCACCCACGGACCTCATTATGCCTCTTAGAGGGCCCTACAACATGCATAGATTATTATTTCACCTCTTGAGAGGTTTATTCTTTCATTTATGAGCTAGTTTGGTGGGCTTGTCAGCAAAAGTTAGATTATTAGAACATTATTTTATTTTTGGAGCTTATGTTGGCCAATGAGGCTAATTCGAATTCCTCATTAATGTATAAATACAAGTGAGATGAGTTTGTTTGATTATCATAACTTTGGATTGAATCTCTTCTCTCTCTTGAGAATTTCACACTTTTTCTTGGAGCATGAATTGGAGCTTTGTGGATGAATTTTGATGTGTGGATTTGGTTTATCTTATCTTGGAGCTTCTCCATTGTCAAATTGTTGATAGTTGGATATAATCTATTACATGTAAGTACATGCTTTTAATGCTATTCTTCTTTTACTTTGTCATATACATTGTATTGGGATTTTCTCTATTTTTAGGGCTAATTGTTGCATGCATTTATTGCTTAAATTGTGGAATTTTTTTTGTATATAGTACCTCTCATTGTATGGGCTATGTAATGTGAATGAAATCTCCTAGGGTTAATTCTATCAACGAGTTTACCTTGATAAGCCATCCTTTTTGCACATAGAAGTATAAAAGAGGCAATAATGCTTCTCTTTGACCTAAAGGGCTAGCGAAGTAGCCTTGACACATCCTTGACTAGTGAATCAAAGGCCCTCACTCTTATTCATCATATACTCCATTCTCCCAAGACTAAGGCACTGATCTACCAAGAGGTAGTCAGCTAAAATCATACATTTTTCACCTTTTTCTAGGTCTAGCCAAGTTGGGTCGCCTAGGGTATCATTTTCCCAGCAAACTAACCCTCCAAAAAGTTTGATCTCCTAGTCTCTCCTGCGCTGGTATCTCCTCAAGGTTACGTCCAAATTTGAAGTCATTCCGATAGTGGAGTTGTGAGAAAAGCCAAGCCCTAACTTCGAGATTAAACTTTGCCCTAGTATCCCCAAGGCTAGTGCCTCATAGGATCAATTCAATACCTTCGAGTGGAAATTCTTTAATTGATCCTTTCCCCCACCTTGTCCAGGGTAAGAACATCATTGGTTGCCATATTCTTTCCTCCTACCCTAGATCGGGTCCACTTGGCCCCGTGTGGTCCTGTTCCTTGCAAAGACAATTCTTCAAGAACCATCTGGGATTCCAATTTCAATAAGGATTTTAGGGATTGGGAAACTCTTTCATGAATTATATCCCTTAAACGTAGCCCTCAAATCCTCTCATTCCTCTCCTAGAAGTCATTGTACCTTGCTTAGAAAGCAAGCAAGCTCTATCCTCCAGCCTCTTCATGAAAGGAATCATTTGGGTCTCTCCATATCCACATATTGATTTGTCCCTCATTGGTGACTCCATAATATACTAGGTCTCCTCCCATCGGTGAAATTCCATAAATAGAAGGGAGCCTTAGCTAAGGTGATAGTGGGCTAAGTCTCAATTTGTTGCCCTTGGTCTACCATATGCCCTTTAGGGATTCCCTTTAGGTCCTCTGTTATTTTGAGCGGCAACACATCCCACTGGTTTTCATCCATAAAATATTGTGTTGTAGGTGTGCCCTAGAAGGGAAACCCTAGCTTGTATTTCCTTGACTTGGGGACTTCTTCGAGGTTGTATCAGCTTATGTTAATTTTAGATAGAAATGGTATGTTCTATGCCTAAGAGAAATTTTACTTCAATTTTCTTATTAGCCCAATATCAATATCCAAATTAGCAATCACATCAACATGACAGTAAAATGCAGATAGAACATAAATAATAACAGTAGAAGACAAGCCAAGACAAGAGGACACAAGATATGGCGCCAGCTAGAGACAAACCCCAAAGTGGGGAAATCCTTTGATCAATTTTTTGTATTATTCTTCAAAGTTCAGCAGAGAGAGAGTACAATGCAATATTCACTTACCCAATCACAGTGAAATCTATCCCAACAAACAATAGCTACAGAAAGCCCTAACCAGAAAGTCAATGCTGGTCAACAGGGCAGAATTTGACCTCCAAAACAACACAGTCAAACTTGGACAACTCAGCCTCCAACAGTAAATCAAGTAAGCTCAAAAATAGTCTGAAAATATCCAGTCAAACTTGGTCAACGAAAGTCAACGCTGCAGCAAACCCTTTTGAAGTCAACGCTGGTCAAACAGCCTCGTTTTTTGTGCTCGAAAATGCGGTCTACTCAAACAGAGATATCCCTCACAAAATGCAGTCAAAACAGGTCAATGTTGTTGGTCAACGCTAGTCAAAAACCCTTATGCAACTTCGGTCAACGCTGGTCAACGCAGGGACAGAAAAGAGATAATCTTCTTCGCACGTGTGGAGAGTTGCTTTAGAAATCTATACCCAATCAACAAAGGAGAGAGAAATATGTGAGTGAGTGAAGTGACAAAATGAGGAGGCTCCTTGTATTTATAAGCAAACGTTGACGATGAGTAGACGTGACTGTTGGGCTTCTGAGTGTACATTAGTTTGTTAGCCGACCTTGACAATTTGTCCATAAACAAAATAAACTCATAATTCCATTTGTACATCTCAGAATGAGATGATCTTTAGATCAATCCTACACCTCTCGGAGAGAGGAATCCAATAAAAATACCAGTTGCCTCATATGAGCTGTCGAAGGTGAAGTTTGGCCCTAGTTGCCAAATTTAACACTCCCTCTCAATTAAGGAGAACTTCACCTGCCAAACTGTCTGACAACATATACCATCCCTATCTATGCTCGGTTGAACCATGAAGAAAGAAGAAATGATCGAGATTGTATCATACCATTCTCCATTGACCCGAAGTCAGTCTCCAATAATCGAGAGTGTGTCATACCACTCTTAACTGGCCCGAAGTCAGTTTCCATTAATCCCAGATCAATATCAAACATCCTAGCATAGGGAGTACCGTAGTACACGATGTGTCCATCAGTAGTACTATGATCCCTTTCCTCATTTCCCTACTCATTGGCTAGATGAAACTACTTCCCATGAGACCCAGATTGCATGGGTAGGATGTGTTGGCAGGAGAAGGTGAACCACTCATCCTGCTCATATGCCATAAGAGAAGGTGAACCACTTATCCTATGCATATTTCAACATAGGGTGTCATAGGGGAAGGTGAACCACTCACCCTGTAAATCGTGCACCATTAAGGGAAGGTGAACCACTCACCCTATGGTCGCTCATTGCTCCAAGAAGTACCCCAAGCCCCTTGGAGCTCCCAGAGCTCAACATCCATCTCATACAGGACCCTCATAAGAGGGTTTTTCCACAACTCCAAGTCGTTCACGGAAGGTAAAGAATTTGACCTTCCCCAAGAGCTTCGTAAGAATATCAGCAACCTTATCATTGATCCTAATATGACAGAGCCTTATTGCTCCCTGTTTTACAATATCTCGGATAAAGTGGTACCAGATATCAATATGCTTGCAGTGGTCATGAAATACGAGATTCTCAGAAAGACGAATCCCACTTTGGTTGTCGCAATAGATCACGGTGGTATCCAGCACGTCCAAACAACTCATTAAAGAGCTTCCCCAACCAAATAGTTTCACAGGAGGCCATACCAGCAATAATGTATTCAGCGTCAACGTTTCTCAAGGCAACCGACTTTTGCTTCATGCTCACCCATGATATCGAAGCAGAACCTAGAGAGAAGAAACATCCAGATGTGATTTTGCGGTCCACCACACTGCTAGCCCAGTCTGCATCAGAGGAACCATGGACATTCACATTCTCGGCAGCCTATATGAGTCCATAAGTGATTGTACCTTGGAGATATCTCAAGAGATTCTTGGCAGCAATCCAATGTATGTTATGAGGCTCGACCATAAACTGATTCAATGTATTCACTGCAAAACATATGTTCGGACGGGAGTTTACCAAGAGCATCGGGGCCCCCACAAGTTGAAGATACACAGAAGGATTTCCCAAATCAGGCCTAACAACACTTCCACATAACTTCTTGAAGTTAAGTTCCATCGGAGTTGTCACGGATTTGCAATCCACCATCCCAAATCTTTCAAATAGCTTCACGATGTATTCTCCTTAAGAAAGGAAAATATGACCTGGCATTTGCCAGACCTCCAACCCTAGGAAGTAATGCATCGATCATAGGTCCTTCATCTCGAATTCGGAAGCCAACTCCCTCTGACATTGATAAATAAGAGGGTTTGCAACCCGTCAGAAAGAGGTCGTCCACATAAAGTACCAAGATGAGAGGTCTATCATTCTCAACCTTAAAATAAAGGTTTGGATCAGCTTCACTTCTTGTAAATCCCAACTTCATCAGATAGCTGTCGATCCTCTCATACCAAGCTCAGGGAGCTTGCTTCAACCCATAGAGGGCTTTCTTCAATTTGCATACATGTGTCTGACGATCTTGAACTTCGAACCCCTTAGGTTGTTGTACATAGACTTCCTCTTTAATTGAACCATGTAAGAAGGTGGTCTTGACATCCATCTAGTGTAGATTCCATCTTTACAAGGCATCAAGGGCTCTAATCAAACGGATGGTGGTATATCGGGCAATAGGTGCAAATATCTCATCGTAGTCCACATCTTCCTTTTGAGAGAAGCCTCGAGCAACAAATCTAGCCTTGAACTTTTCAGCAGTTCCATCAGCTCCATTCTTGATCTTGTAGAGCCATTTCGAGGTGACAAAAGATTAATCCTTGGGTCTAGGGACCACCTCCCAAACATCATTCTTCATAATCGACTCATGTTCTTCATTCATTGGATCCTTCCAAACTTAGTGCTTTACAGCTTCTTCGAATATGCAAGGCTCAAATTGAACTATGGTGCTCATTGCAGTTAAGTACCCTTGGTACCTATTCAGCTTCTTACTTTCATGAAATGTACCCCTAGGTGCAACATGTCTCTCGCTATCTTCGAGAGTTTCCCTAAGCCATGAGGGTCTCCCTTTTGAGGAGGGCTCATGAGGGTGTTGATCAATGGGATCCATTAGTCCTTCAACATCAGGCATCGGCTCATCCTGCGGTTCTCCCTGCTTTGCTGAATCTGCGTCTTTGTCCTTCCTTGGAATAGGAAGGTTACTAATCTTCCTAAGGGCAACATCCTCATCGAAGATGACATCATGAGTTATCTCCACTTCTCTTTTGTTAGTTTTTCATAGCATCGAAAGTGCTCTAGCCTTGAAAATTGGTGGAGAGGCTAAGGCACATGAGTTCTAAAGAACCCAGAAACTGGTGAAATTCCACCTAGATTTTATTAAAATAATTAATATTTTTAATGGAGTTCCTAAGTCTAAAGGAAATTAAAATATTAATGGGTATTAATCAAAATATGGGTGAGAATGATTTAGAAGGCAGATCAATTCATGTTTTAATTTTAGTCGTTGATTAGAGATTTAATCTCGGTCGTTGAAGACTCAACAAGAAAAGTATAAAATGGTGGCTTGGGGTTGATTTGGAAACACACAGAGGGAGAGAATTGATCTAGAGTTCGATTTCTGGGGCTAGGATGCTGAGAAATTCGAACTAAGTGATCATTCAACAGCAGAGGGGTAGTGAGAATCTGGGAGGAGGACTTTCCGAAGAACACTAACAGAGAGGCAGAGAGAGCTTGCAGAGAGGCAATGCAGTAGCTGGGAGAGCTAACGTTGGGGCAGTTTGGGCCCACGCAACTCTGACGCAGAGCCAGAAGGGCTAGTGCAGAGCAGAAAAGCTCCCTGTCACGTAGAATCTAGAACTGCCGGAATTGTCGAAATTGCCGAAACTGCTAGGAGAGCTGACGAAGAGGGCAGAGAAGGTGACGTTGGGCTGACGTAGAAATAGCTGGGGTTAGTCAGTCTTGTGCCGAATCAGCCGAAATTTTGCCAGGTGAAATGATGTAAAACTCACTCAGGTTTTCCGTTAATA
>APFE030571278.1:0-20593 GCA_000404065.3 Pinus taeda
GGTATTGATGTGAGGAGTTCAGATTGGAACTCTGTACAAGCTGCAAGGTAGCATTGTTATTAATGGGTGCAATATTTCTGTGGTTCCTAAAAGTAGAGTATAAAATCTAGTGGTCTCTGGAGAAAAGACCATGTTATGGCATCGAAGGCTTGGACATATTGGAGAGAAGGGCCTTTGAATACTTCATGGTAAATGTATGGTAGAATTTATGAGTAATATCTCTCTGAATTTGATTTCTGTGAATATTGTGTATATGGGAAGCAGAATCGGGTGAATTTCCCCTCTAGTGGTAAGAGGGCGAAACAAATATTAGAGCTTGTGCACAGTGATGTGTTTGGACCTATGAAGGTTCCATCACTGGGTAAGTTTGTGTACTATGTACCATTTATAGATGAATTCTCAAGGAATACATGGATATATTTCCTCAAGGAGAAATCTAAAGCCTTTGACAGGTTTAAAGAATTTAAGGCTCTGGTGGAAAACCAGACAAAGAAGAAGATAAATGTGCCGAGGATAGATAACAATGGAGAGTGTTGTAGCAAGGAATTTGAAGAATTCTGTAAGAAGTGTGGTATAGCAAGATAGAAGACTACTCCATAAACACCTGAGCAAAATGGATTTGTAGAAAGAATGAACAAGACGTTGATGGAAAGGGCAAGAAACATGCTCAGTGGTGTCGGGTTAGGATAGGAATTCTGGGCAGAGGCTGTAGAGATAGCATGTTACCTAGTCAACAAATCACCTTCATCAGCGTTGGAGGATAAGACTCCATAAGAGGTATGGACTGGTAAGAAACCCTCTCTTTCACATCTAAGGGTATTTGGATGTGATGCAAATGTACATGTTCCAAAGGAGAAATGAACCAAGTTGGACAGTAAATCTAAAAAGTGCATCTTTTTTGGGTATAAGGATGGCTTAAAGGGTTATAAGCTTTGGAACCCAGTAACGAGAAAGGTTGTGTACAACCAAGATGTGCTTTTAGATAGAGGAGGAATGACCTATTATAGAGTTTTGTGAACCCAACTTTTCGGATTGGCAAGTGAGTCCATCATTAGGGGATGCGATAATAGATATGCGACAAGATGTGTTGTTCAGATAGGTGAAAGATGTTATTAAACATGAATTCCAACCAAAAAAACCTAAGAAGATAGAGTTTGAGCTAAAGTAGGAAGAATCAAACTCTACAGTAGAGGAGGAATCAGAAGATGAAGAGCCACAAACTCTGGGTGTGAGAAGATCAGTTTGAGAAAGAAAGAAACCAAGAAAATATATTCCATCTATTTTCTATTCAAATTTTTCTTTATCTATTACTGAGGATGATCCCAGAACTGTGAAGGAAGCAGTAGATTCAGAAGATGGAAAACTCTGGAAAGAGGCCATGGTTGATGAAATGGCATCTTTGCACAAAAATGAGGCTTGGGATTTGGTGGAGTTACAGGCTGGAAGGAAACCCATTGGAAGCAAATGGGTGTTCAAGAAGAAGACAAATGCAGAAGGAAAGGTGGAGAAATACAAAGCTCAGTTGGTAGCAAAAGGTTATTCCCAAGTGCTAGGAATTGATTTTGGTTGTATTTTTTCTCCTGTTGCCAAGGTAACTTCTATTAGATTACTTTTATCTATTGCTGTTGCTTTTGATTTTGAGGTAGAATAGATGGATGTGAAGACAACATTTCTTCATGGGGATCTGGAAGAGGAGATCTACATGAAACAACCTGAAGAATTTGCGGTGAAGGGTAAGAAAGAACTGGTATGAAAGTTAAAGAAGTCTCTGTATGGGTTAAAATAGTCACTAAGGATGTGGTATCAGAAATTTGATACATTTATACGTGGACTTGACTTCACCAGAAGCAAAGCAGATCACTGTGTATATTTTAAATTAATTGGTGACCGTGTTATTTATCTGGTCTTGTATGTGGATGATATGTTGCAAGTTAGAAATGACAAAGAAATTATCCGGGATTTGAAAACCCATTTGTCCTCCAAATTTGACATGAAATATCTTGGTGCTGCAAACTATATTTTGGGCATGGAAATTAAAAGAGATCAGACAAAGAGGAAGCTCTGGTTAAACCAGGGGAAGTATGTCAAGACAATATTACAGAGGTTTAATATGCAGGATAGTAAACCGATGAAGGTTCCTATTCCTGTAGTTGTAAAGTTATCTATTGAACAGTGTCCCAAGACATAAGAAGAGGAAGAGGACATGTCCCATGTACCATATGCAAGTGCAGTCGGTAGCCTGATGTATGCGATGGTCTGTACTAGATCAAAATTGCACATGTAGTGGGAGTATTGAGTAGGTTTATGTCAAAACCAGGGAAGGAGCACTGGACATTAGTGAAACAGGTTTTCAGGTATTTGCGTGGCACTAGTGGTTATGGTTTGTTCTACCAAGGAAGACCAGGATTGGACAGAGTGTTGGATATTTGTGGCTTTGTTGATGCAGATTGACCTGGATATCTGGATCAGAGAAGATCTACAAGTGGGTATGTGTTTAACCTATTTGGAGGTGCAGTCAATTGGTTGAGTAAGAAACAATCTGTAGTGGCACTATCAATTATAGAGGCAGAATACATGGCAACCACTCATGTAAGCAAGGAAGCAGTTTGGTTGTAGAGATTGTGTTCAAGTATGGGATTGTACAGGGAGCTATAAGGATAGACTGTGATAGCCAAAGTGCAATTTTATTGGAAAAGAACCCTACATATCATTTAAAGACAAAGCACATTGATGTTCAGTGTCACTTTGTGAGGGATATGATAGAAGACAAAAAGGTGTCTCTAGTAAACGTGGACACTTTGAAGAATACTGCAGATGCATTGACAAAATCTGTGAGCTCTGAGAAGTTCTCTTGGTGTAGAGAAACAATGGGCGTTGTAGGACTGGATAAATGACTAAGATCTCTTGTGGCCCCCTGTGGAAAGAAAACAACAAGTGGGAGAATGTTGGGTTGTGTTATATTCTTTCCACGACTAGCCCACGTAGTTAACCAGGGGGTTAGAGGGGGGGCGGGGCTCCCCCTTCGTTGCGCCGATTACGTAGTGGGGGGGGATCATAGGGGGTTTGAGGGGTGCAGGTAACCCCATATTTTCAAGAAGATGCAAAGAAAGAAGCACCAAGAAGGATAACTTGGCATTGTCACATCATCATGCAGTGCATGTCATCTGTATCATGTCACAAGTCATCATATGCCACATCATTATTGTGGACTATGTAATTACCTATCCAAAATGTATTGTAAAATGGAATTCCAAAGGACACATTCAGAATATGAAGAGTCATGTAAAGTCCAAAAGTTATAGGAAGAAAAATAGTCATGAGGGTAATTAAAGATTGACAAAGAAGGTGAAGCATCACCTCTTGGTTATATATACACCCTCATTTTATGAGCAAGGGAATTTTCACCTTGGCTCCTCTTGCAATGCATTAGAGAGATAAGCTAGTTCTTTTTGTTGGGTTGTGTTATATTCTTTCCACGACTAACCCACGTAGTTAATTGGGGGGTTAGAAGGGGGGTGGAGCCCCCCCTTCATTGTGCCGATTGCGTAGCGGAGGGGGGGGGGGTCACAGGGGGTTTGAGGGGCGCAGGTAACCCCACTCTATGGGGTCCGGGGTGCTGATTTTGTTTTTGGACCCTATATTAGGTTGGGCGGACCTACCTATGGTTTTGTGCATGATTTTTGCACATGGTTTTGGACGCAATGGTTTTCGGTCCATGGTTTTGGACGCGATGGTTTTCAGTGCATGGTATTGGATGCTTCCGCATGTATAAATATGTATTGTAACATTGAAAGGAACATAATGAAAAATCAAGTTGGTAGTCTTGGTTTGGGGATCCAGGAGAAAATCTCTGTGTATATGTGTTTTATGTGTTATGCTCTCGCATTGTTTATTTTCTGTGTTTTAGAATTCGTATACAAGTCATTTATGTACAGGGTTAAAACCTATAGTTTGAAGGAGCAAGGAGTGGGTACAATGCTCCACTATTTGAGCTAGTGATGTTCATTGTATACATGTGTCTTGGAACTTTTACTTAATAACAGAAGCCTTCATGGCCGACATGTTCTTCATGCATGGATTATGAATATTTGTAAAAATATTCTTCGGATGTTTGTATTTCATGTTTGTTTTCATCTGCGTTAAAGTAGTTGAACTATTTAAGTTATTTTAGTACTTATCTTAGTGAGAATTTGTTGTAATGGTTGTTATTTTTGTCCCATCCTTGTGGACGGTTCCACGAGATGCTAGATAGATCTTTCTCATTGATTGGTTGTAATGACCGTCGCATCTTTTGTGGATTATTTCGCTGGATGTTAGACAGATCCCTCTTGTTTTTGTGTGTCTCTTCTTGGGTGGTACTATTACCTATCTCTTAGAGGCTCACTTTACTCTTTCCCTCTTCAATAGAAGAAATTTGACACACCTACAACCGAACATGCACCATGAACACCTTCTTGCTTTCTCAAGGCACCACACGTTCCTCTCTTGCTAACAGTTAGAGCCAAGGAAAATCTATAAGAATACATGGAAATCAGTCCGATATTCTAGGTGGAGCTCCTACTCCAAACGGTGTGAGGTCTAATTGGGACTTCACATCGAGGAGACCCCTTGGTTGATGGATTTCCAGCACCATCAGCAACTGGTGCTAGAAGGAGGGCCAGTTGACAAGCCGAGCCCATTGAATATGTTTTGAACCTCTTATCTAAAATGGCTCACCCTCAAATTGTTCCATGTGGATATTGGTGGCCACCCACCTATTCCACGTAGACCCCCCCAGTCAATTTCATTTGTTTCCTTGTGCATTGCAACATTTACTATTTTTAGCAGTTTGTCAGGTCTTGAACTTCCAGAATAGTTTTAACCCCCTAAACGGTATTTTTTGGGGATCCGCAACAAGCCTTTAGTCATAAGCATGAGTATGCAGAAAAACCTGTAGTACTCGGTGAGACCTTTCCAACAAGGTATTGTACACGCCAAATGGAGATAATATGAACAAGTTACGACCCTGGGAAGTTGGTTGCCCAACTAACCCCAATGGGGCCCACAAACTCTTGGTGTTACATCTCTTGGGGTTAGGGTTTTGGTTTTTTATGGTTTTCTCATGTTTTCCAATAATAAATAGGCCCTTGAACCTCATTGTAACACAATTCCAAAGCATGTAGCCGCCACATCTCCTCTAAGAGATAAGTTACAATCGCTCGAGCTATCTTATTTCCATTATGTTTGTAATCATAGTTTATTATTTTTCTATTAATGAAATGAAATGTTTTTCTATTGCATCTCTGTGTTTATGATTATATCTGTAAGTTGTTGCATTCCTGTTTAAGTTTAGATCAGTGGTATCAGAGTGGTCTGCTCTTTCTCTATTTTTCTTTGCATGTCCCCAACAAGGTCATGGTATAAGGAGTTAGGGCTTGCTCTGGCTGAACCATTACAAGGTCACCCTCACAAAACCCGATGACCTCCCATGGTGGAAGAAAAAAAAGACGAATGGGTAGGAGATCCTTTCAGAATGTTGCTCGAGGAAGCCCTCGAGCGACAGAGGGATGCAATGATGGATAACTTTGCCCAGATCCTTGGAAGGCTACCCACAGGCAATGCATCTTCATCCAGTAGCCACTTTGGAGGCGCCACTCCTTTTAAGGTACAAGTTAACTTCGATATTCCCATATTCGAAGACTGGATAGATGCAGACGTTGTAGATAAATGGTTAAATCTATTGGAAGGATATTTTTTCAATTCATGACATTTCCAATCTGGAAACGATTACTTTTTCACTTCTCAAAGTTGCCTCAAACGTCAAGGACTGGTGGGAAACCTAATGTGAACAAAAAGACGAGAGTGAACCCTCATTGTTTTCAGACGCACCCATATGGAATTCTTTTTGAGATTCCATCAAGGAACAATATTACCCTGTCGGGAGCTATGAAGACAAATACATAAAGTGGACTATGCTACGGTAGGGAAAGGACCAAGATGTCCCAGAGTTCACAAATATTTTTGATACCCTTTGCACGAAGCTGGGTATCAAGGATATTGAGCAGCATTTGGTGCTCAAGTACTGTGAGTGTCTACACAAGCACATCCAGGATGAGATGGAGTTCCTGGACATTTCCTTGCTCGTTACGACATATCAGTACGCTGTCAAGATTGAGCAGAAGTTTAAACAGAAGAAGCAGGACTTTGGATCTGCAAATCCAAAGCAAGGAAAAGGCGTCCCCAAAACACAAAACAAAGAACCAAGCCAAGGTAGGGCTACCCAGGACAACTAACTGAAGTCGCAAGAAAAGAACAACACCACAAAGACAAAGAAGGACACAGGAAAATGGTGTGGGTTCCATAAGAGCTCCACTCACAATACAAGTGAGTGTCGGGCCAAGCAATCACTAGTGGCTAAGCTGAAGGCTTTTGAATCAAATGTAGGATCCGACTCTGAATTAGAACCCGATAAAGGAACTAACAAAGGGAATCAGAACATTGATGTGGAGCCCCGTGCCACCGTGGTCACCACCAAGATCCAAAATATTGAGCTTGAAGATCCATAGGAGGGGGAACGTCTCTTCCACTCATAGATGTAGGTGAAGGGTTCTCCGATCTTGCTCACGAAATTTCCTCGATTCATTCATCTTCAAATTTTCAATCATAAGAATATTTTGACTTGAGTAATCTGGTTGTTAAAGCTGAAAAATCCAATAAAAACAATGACAAAAATGGATGCGATCCATTGAGAAATGGCTTTATTGAAACCAGTGGTAGCAGTGATTTGTAGGCCATGCATGATCTGGTTCAATATTCAAAATGTGATTTTACAACACTAGGAAGTTCTAGGACCTACCAGGTAGTCAAGGCACTTCAATTTATGTTGATAGCCATTTCATAATCTCACGAATCTAGTAAGCCTCCCGAACTAAGTCAGATATGGTTTCTCCCACACAATCCTTCTCTTTGCATGGTTTCACTCGATGTAAATCTCTTTCTGAAAGATGTTTGGTATTTCAAATGTAATATTTCAAACTTTCGAGATTTTACTTATGACCAAATTCAAGAACCCTTTTTAGTTCATTCATCTTCATGATAATATCTCGCATCAAACTCGAGTTTGGAAAATGTATCTCTCATAGAGTCATGGAATTGTGAAGTTGATCATTCCAAAGACTATCTTTGGCTGAAGGAATCATATCTATCATATTTATTTCATGATGAGTAGGTCTTGGCTTTCCTTTTCCATATCATATTGTGAATCTTGTTCCTTTTCACACCTAAAATCCTCTTGAGTACGAATGAATGCATGAGCTATTGTGCGAATCAAATTCTTCTTTGTTCATTGCATCTTTATTGGTTTCATGTGTTATTTGTATTGGAATTCCTTTTCACTTCTTTTGATTATTACGATGCCTATATAGTGTGTTACCAGCTACAAAGAAATATTTTCTCACATTCATTGCGCGGGGAATATGATTCTATTATTTAGAGCATTTGCAAAAATGTTCAAATTGGCTTATCTCAGTTTATTAAAAAATGGGAATATGATGCTTTTATCATCCCATCTGACCATTATTATATCTTTAATGATTGTCATTCATTTTATCATTTTCACACCAATATATCCAATGGCAGTTGTTTCACATCCTTCGATTTTCATTGGTCAACACCTCACTATTTAGATTTTTGTTGAACAATTAAGACGCTTCAACCTTCACTGATGGTTATGTCAAGTCCTCATTGTCTCAACATGACCGTTGAATATGATCATATCCATTTTCCCTCACAATATTCCCATCGTAATCCCATGCCTCTAATTGAAAATTCATCTCTTCAAATATTTCGATATTTTCAAGAGGCTTATCATGAATTTTACGATCCAATCGTTGAACGGTTAGAACAGTCTTACCTAGCAAGTTGCGTTGCAAATAACAAGTTTTTATCTTTCCTCATGTTTGCTAAGGAGTTTGGTATAGTTGAACACACATTCGCAAGAAGCTTTCGAGGTTTGTTGAATGATGGATTTCATCAAATAGGTAAGAATGTGAACTGGTTAGAAATAGTGGTTATGGTCTATCTTTCTACTAACAGGAAAGTCGTTCAATTTTTTGTGCAAGTTATTCAATTTCTCATATTTTATGTTGCATATCACTTTATATCAGTTTTAATTACTTGTATCTTTGTGAATGCGGGTCGAAAGCAGATATGATGGCTTCATCGGAAATTGCATTATACGTGACCTCGACCTTATAGATGATTAGCTTATGAGTAGGTTTAGTTACATGTTAGTTTACCTACCCACCCATCCTACATTCATTTTTTGTAGTTTGTCTTGTGTTCTCTCATTTTGGTTTCGCATCGTCTTTTTAGTTAGCCTCCTTTCATTTTATCTTCTGGTTTTTCTTCCTTGTTGTCTTGTCTTTCCTTTAGTTTTGTGGGACCGTACATGAAGACACTCTATTGTCTCAAAGGGAATGTGGCAAAATAGAAAAGGACTTTGTAACACTACAACATTTGGCTAACTCTTTTCCCTTCTTCCTTGTCTTAGTTACATCTTTTGGTCGATGATGTTTCGACGGAAAATATGATCCTTGAGTTAAGAAAGCCTTGTGTTGAACCATGAACTCCATGTCTATTCTGGAAACCTCATGCCTGCACTTAGTTTTTTATGTTTCCATGTTTTCAAGATGATCCAATCAAGTAGAGAAGGACGAGGGGAAATCTGAACAAGAAAACCAATATCAGAGATCTTATATATGCTTCTCTGAAGGGACAACCTCTCCAAATCTTAATAATTCGGGATCTCTCTTCTGTTCATGAAATAAATAAGTGTTGATGCACAATCCTATATTAAAGGTGAAAGAAGAGAAAGGCTTCTCGCGCAGAGAGGTGAAACGAGCAACTCCATCAGGGTACTATGCAAGCTCGTTGGCAGCGGAGCAATGTTTGTGTTCCTGAAGTGACTCTACCGGGGTACTGTCCAAGCCTGCTTGCAGCAAAGCAATGTTTGTGTTCCTAAAGTGACTTCACCAAGGTACTTTCCAAGTCTGCTAGTAGCATAGCAACACTAGAGATGAATAAACTATACCATGAAAATCTAAAGCTCACAAACTTCATTACCCTATCCCGACCCGAAACATTGTGTGATCGTCAGTGTTATGTTTGTGTTTAATCGAGTAAAGGAATGAAGGGGATTATGTTTATGCATGGGGTAAGTGGGGAAGCATGGAAATCTGAACAATGAATCAATACTTCCTAATAACTATACCCTGCGCGAAAGAATTGACCAAGGAATAGAAGTTGGAGTTCTACCAGTGTATCGCGAAGTGTTGTCGCTGCAACAAACACCCTCCAAAATTTTGTGTACACTCGAATTTTGGTGTCTATTGTGCATCTTGCAATCAGTCGTTCCATAGTCACTTCTTGCTCAACTCATGCTTTTTGAGCTCCCTTCTTGGATTGGAAGTGTTGAAGTCACTTGCTTATGCATGCTTAGTCTGTAACAAGTGCATGAGCACATTATTCTACGTAAGCTTGGAAAAGAATAACACATTCCATCAAGACTATGCATGTACGATGTCCAATCCATTTCGACAGTTAGTGTGCACTGGCAACAACATTTTCTCGCATTTTAGTCGTGTTTGTACTTCCATTTCGGCGAGTTTTGCAAATTATCGCTCCTACTCACCTTTGTTTTCACAAGCATCATTTTCATGATTTCGGCTATCAATTTCACTTTATTTCACTTTAATTAGTGGCATTTTTATGTTATCTTTTCTCTCGCATGTGTTATTTTCATTGTTGATTCACATATCGCAAGAGTCGTTCAGACTTTAGCAATTGTCGTATTTTCGCATGTTAGTTGTTGCACGATGTATGTATTATTGTTTTGGTGGTTTCAAGGGGTTATTTTTGTGTGAAGTAGTTGGTCTAACCATGTAAACATCAGTCGCACTCATTCCTAAAGTTTTAATCACAGTAGCACAAGTGTCGCTATGGTCATCGCAAAGTGTACCTTTAGTGTTGCACTTGTCGTAAAGTCATTGCAAAGTTATCGCATTGAGGGAAATATGTTGTTAACGTGTTGCAGATGATCTATGTTTTTATGTCGTTTAAATTTTTCAAGTGTGTGATCACATTCAAGGCATGTCATTGTTCACAACAGTCTCTTTGATCCCACACTTAGCCAAATTTCAGAAAATTCCTGGCAACCTAGCCTCATCCAGCCCTCATGAACTGCGTATTGCGTAGTCTCAGCTCTTGTGCAGTGACCTTGTCTCTTGGCACTACGCAAGGTGAAATCTCTACCTCCTAGAACTACACATTTCACATCCTTAGTTCTCAAGCCCATAACTGTGCATTTCGCAACCACAATGCTCAAGCCTAGAATTGCACCTTTTGCAACCTCGGTGCTCAAGCCCAAAATTGCGCAATCATGCCTTCCAACCAATACTAAACTGCACATTCTACAGTATTTAGACGCAATCTCATCCTTGAGCTCCTGAATTGCGCAATGGCACAATCTCCCTTGTCTCCTAGAACTGCACAATGTGCTCTCATAGTGCTCATCCCCTCAACCTATCACATTGATCTCCAAAATTGCACAATTTTCTCCCTCATCCTAGCCTGAACTATGCACTACACAATCTCAAGGCTTAAGGCTCCCCTTGACTACTTGAACTATGCAATTGTGCAGTAACTGAGCCCTTTTCCCAACCTTTCATCTAGTTTCGGCTCAATCAATGGATCAATATCCATAATCTTAGACTAGGGGGTTTTCGGACTAATGTCGCCTCGTCATGAGTGAATTGCATAAACATGTACCTTATCATGTCATGGCAAGATGATGAAGAGGGAGATAGAGAAGGAGGACATGCTAGAAGACACATATGGATTAGAAGAGATAAAATTATCATCATATGAGAGGACGAAGGAACACCAAACTATAACAATGAGATCAAGATCAAGATCACATGGAAGATTCCTCATCTTCAAGTCATAAGGAGGAGGAAGAAGAAGAACATGTACCATCCTTTCAAGAAGACACAAAGAAAGAAGTAGAAGGAGGTAAAACTTGGCACTGTCACATCATCATGCAATCCATGTCATCAATGTCATGTCATGTCCTGTCACAAGTCATCATATGCCACATCATTATTGTGGATTTTGTAATTACCTATTCAAATTGTATTGTAAAGTGGAAGTCTAAAGGACACATTCAGAATATGAAGAGTCATGTAAATTCGAAAAGTCATAGGAAGTCAAACAATCATGAGGGTAGTCAAAGGTTCACAAGGAAGGTAAAACATCACCTCTTGGTTATATATACACCCTCATTGTATGAGCAAGGGACTTTTCACCTTGGCTCCTCTCGCAAGGCATTAGAGAGAAAAGCTAGTTCTTTTGAGGAGAAAGGAGTGGCTCCAACGTTCCACTATTGGAGCTAGTGATTTTCATTATATACACGTGTATTGGAACTTTTACTTAATAACAGAAGCCTTCATGGCCGACACATTCTTCATGCATGGATTATGAATATTTGTAAGAATATTTTGTGGATGTGCGTATTTCATGTTTTCTTTCATATGTTCTAAAGTAGTTGAACTATTTCGGTTATTTTAGTACTTATCTTAGTGAGACTGTGTTGTAATGGTTGTTATTGTTGACCCATCCTTGTGGACTATTCCACAAGATGCTAGAAAGCCATTTCTCGTTGACTGGTCGTAATGACCATCGCACCTTTTGTGGACTATTCTATTGGATGTGAGACGAGTCCCTCTTATATGCGTGTGTCTCTTCTTGGGTGGTACTATTACATCTCTCTTAAAGGCTCACTTTACTCTTTCGCTCCACAGTAGAAGAATTTTAACACACCTAAAATCAAACACTCACCAGGTGCACCTTCTTGCTTTTTGAAGGCACCACACATTCCTCTCTTGATAATAGTTAGAGCCAAGGGAAATCTATAAGAGTACATAGAAACCGGGCTGATATTTCGGATGGGGCTCCTAGTCCAAATAGTGTGAGGTTTACTTGGGACTTCACATCAGGGGTACCCCTTGGTTGATAGATTTCCAGCACCGTTAACAGATCACTACTCATATATTTGAGTGTATGGTTGTTCAATACCCCCTCACCTAATACCACAACTAGTCCCCGATCGAATGATTATTAGATATATTTCTTATCATACTAACAGAGTAGGGATAAAATTTGTTTTGACATACAATTCTAAGAGATTATGGCTAGGTTTTCTTATCAGAATCAGCCATGATACATTGAACAAATTCCCACAAGCAAAGAAGGAAGTATATAGTCTTAAGGAACTTAAGCTCTTGACTGGTATTTATAGAAGGAACGATCTGCATGGTATAATTAAAGAGCATTGAAAATCAGTAAAACTTTTGCAACACTATGAACATAAGTCCTTTCATGTCGACTCACTATTTGAATATGTCTTGACATATGAAGAAACCAACCAGAGAATGGAAGAAAGAGAACAAATAGACTTGTCGCCTTTCCAATATCCTAGAGAAGGGTATAGAGAAAAGGAGAGAGAAAAATTATCTTTAGAGATAGAGGAAATCCAAAAATCCAAAGATGAAGAGGGAAAGGATAAAGTCGAGGCCTTAGAAAAGAAGCGACTTGAAGCTGAAACTAGAAAAGAACATGAGAGGTTTTCTCATGCCAAAGTTGAAATAAGAGAACTTGTCATTATTGTCGAAATAAAACTACAAGGAGAATTTGATATGTCGAAGAAGACGATTATGAAGGGAAAGGAGCTAGAGAATCCCCCCAAAATGTCTCAACAAGAGAAGGCCCCTGAGGCAAGCACTCTAACAAGTATCCTGACACAAAGATCCATTATTTCTCAACATCCTACTTCCTTTGTTCCTTTGATACCTAAAAAAGCAGGCAATGTACCTATTATTGATATTACTAGGTATCTTAGCAATGAAGTTGTAGAACTTATGGATTATCACTATAATAAATCTATAAAGACCATCATTTGCGATGTTCTCAAACAAGAAAAATAGGAACAATGAGGGGAGCCTCAACAAAGGATAATATGGAGTGTCGTTGGCCAAAGAAATCAAAAGTTTACTGTAAGAATTTCCTCTGTTATAGGAGCCCTCACCATGGAAAACAAGGCGACAAATCAAAGTCTATCCATGGATATGAAACAATTAAACCAGGTGGTTGGATTGTTGTAGAAAAATTGAAAGAGAAAAAACAAAAAATGGAGACCAAGCATCAAGACAAATTGGAAGAACAACATATCATGCTTTTGGAGTCCTTCAAGGCTCAATATGAACAAAAAATTTCACAATTGAAGGAAGCTCACTTCATTGAGCTAAAGTTATTAAAGGAAAATCACAGGATAGAAGTCAATGGTACGGTTGAACAAGCATAGAAGGCCCATGTCAATCTACAAATGCTTAAAGTGCAGGCTCTCAAAATCAACAGTGGCCTCCATAAGGCTCAACACTCTATCGTGAAAAATTTGGATGAAATCCAAGACTAATTTGCACACTTTGAGAAAACAAATAGTAAGAATAATGCCCAATTAGAACCTTGAAATACAACTAGCAAGGCTCTCAACCAAATTATTGAATGGAAAAAGAAACATTATGATGCTACAAATTTGCTACCCCAGCTTGATAAGAAGTAAAAGGCCAAACACCAATCCTTGATCATGAATGTTTGGAGATGGTTAAAGTGATTGTGGATGAGGCTAATGGTCTGGCCAAGCTAATGTGGACCACCACTGCAAACATAATAGAGGAATGGGACCTCAAGCCCATAGAGGATTTTCCCACTGCCACCCACATCGAATTAAAATTTAAAGAAATCACCAATGCCCAGACTGACGTGGTTACAAATATCGAGTAGATTTCAATGGTAGATGATGATTCGATTGATGAATTCATCATTGATCCCACCAAAATGGAAATCTAGCTTGATTGTTACACCATTGGCATGAATAAAGACATTAAAAGGTTAGTTAACCAAATGTTGTAAGGGGAAAGGTAGTTGTAGAAGATGAAAAATCCCCAAATAGACAAAATCTTGAATATTCATACAACCTGGAAAACATATAGGCAACAACTATCATTAAATAAGTTACAATATTGCGTTGGTGTCAAAAGAGTTACCAACAGAGAAAAGATTGTAACTAAAATTAATGTATAAAGAGGAAGGCTCCTCAAAGAGGAAAGGGGGGTGAGTGTAAGTTGAGAGGTTGGTTATTTCTTGTTCATAC
The DNA here is from genome assembly GCA_000404065.3 of Pinus taeda. Classification (NCBI taxonomy): domain Eukaryota; kingdom Viridiplantae; phylum Streptophyta; class Pinopsida; order Pinales; family Pinaceae; genus Pinus; species Pinus taeda. The sequence goes on from APFE030571278.1 coordinate 14,246, forward strand.
TCCTTTTTTACAATATTTTGTAAAAGAATGCTCTTCCTACTAATTAATGCAATTAAATTTTCTGGAAGACAAATATATGTCTCATGTATGGTAACTATTAATTTTAATGATTTATGGATATTTTATGTTTGCATAAGTCTATGAAGATCTCAAGAATCATAATGCTATCAAAATGGATGAAGATGATTGGTCTTAATGTGGATTACACTTATAATGGTTGTAGGATAGATAAATATGTTGATAAATCTACAATCATTATTATTATTATTATTTTAATAAAGGAAATGAATGGTGTACCATGCTCTTCAGCTTCTTCCAACCAATCAATTAACCTCCTTTATTCTTAAAGAATAATAGTCACTGTGTATCAATTAGATAAGTAGATATAGAGGTAATCATAGAAACCTTAGTAGCGGTTAGAAGTGATTTATAATTCAAAGGAAAGGATCCCTGACCCTAAAGTGTCAATCAGGCCCACATGCCAGTTGGAGATCACCATTCCAAATGAAAATAGGTCTAATTTGGCCCTACAATTGGGTTTTCTCCCTCATTGACAACTGCCTTTGTTGTATTCCCATATCGGGTGTCAACATGATGCTACGTTCTTGGGCATGCTATTGATGATTCAAAGAAGGAAAACACCAACATAATTCAAATTAACTAAAATTCTGCATATCAAGGATTCAAGTAATACCTTCAATGAAATAGAGATAGTACAAATACATTCATTATTTAATTGAAGAATAAACACATTGACTGGAATTTGGAAGAAATTCTAAATAATTGATGATACTGCCATGGACCATTCAGGAGAACAAATATACAATATTAAATGATATTCTATAAAATAAATAGTTAATTCAACTTTACTTTTCCTCTAGAACATGTTAAGTCCTTTCTTCCACTTATCTTCCATCACATTAATGCAAGGTAATATGGTAAAAAAATGTTATTATAGGGTAAGTAAAAGGCTTTCCAATAAAAATAAATTGCCAGACAAGATTAAATTCAACATTTATTTATTTTCCATTTAAATATAATCTGATATCAAGATCATTCTCAAACATTTATGTGCTCTTCATCGAAATATTATAAAGTTAATATAGTGTAAAAGGGATGTCATTTGATTCTCATCCAATTCTTTCTTTTCACCATCAACATTAAAATCATAAGATATAATGCATTTAATATGCATAAAGTACATTGATTCTTGAAGTTAGTACCACTCCACCTATCACTAGAGCTCTCATTTCAAAACTTGAGGGAAAATTGTGACATAAGCAAAGTTACCCTTAGTTGTGTAACTCACCAAAATCCCTTATTATGAAATTTCAACATACACCTTACATTTTTGCAAAAAGGTGTAAAAATGAAAACTCATTTTTTCTTAGATGGCCAAGTTTTAATGGCACTTCTAAGACATGTTAAGATCCTCTTAATAGGTTGTAGTGGGCTCGATTTTGACTCTAGATGGAATGTTTTTTATGATGGTAGGCATCCCCCTATTAATTTTTACAGATCAATCCCTCTTCTATATACATATCCAATCTTATGATCAAGAATTAATGATGTTGATATATTCTCATTGTCTCCTCGATCTCAGCAAATGGAGTTTTCAATAATAACTTTCTTGCATCTCTAAATTGTTTGATTTTTTTTATAGCATCGAGAGATATCCTACATGCCAAAGAGATCTCTAAGTCGGCTTAAGTAAAAAAGAAAAAAAAATTGGAGTGCAAGTCGGCCCAAGAAATCAAGATGACCCAACCAAGTGAAGGGGTGTGTCCATTGGCTTATTTTATCCCATTCGAAGAGTATAAATGCATGATTTGGAATTTCATTTTTATCATCAATTAAGCAAGTTTCTTTTTCATTTTTGAGGTCTCTTTCACAACCGCACGTGAGGAGAAAATTATGAATTGATTTTTTTGACCGAGATGTTTCTCTCTTTGTTTTACCAAGTTTGACTATGGTTGACTGAGCTGCAAGAGGTCCAAGTTTGATCACAGTCAACTACAGGTTGATTGTAGGAACCACAAGCCAAATTTTTCCAATTTGATCATAGTCAGCCACAGTTAAAATTTTGACCAGTTTGACTATAGTCAACCTCAAGTTGACCACAAGAGCAACAGGCCAAAGTTTGACCAAATTCAACCACAATTTGCCTACAATTGAGCACAAGAGCTATAAGGATGAATTTGAATAGATTTGACTAGTTTTGACCATTTTATCTTGTTGTTGAATTTGACCAAGTTTTACCGGTATTTTTTTTACTTGGACATTGTCACAAATTTATAGACAATTTGGATTTGTAAACCTTGTTAAAGAATTATTTCTCATAAAATAAAAGTTCTTTGGTTTTCTCCCAAGATTGGGTTTCCGAGGGTAAAATTATTGTCTCTATTATGCATTTTTGTCTTTATATGATCTTTACTATTTCCATTGCATTTACTATTGATATTTTTTGTGTATAATTGCTCAATGATATCAGTGGCATGAGATAAATTGTTTGAAGATCATTAGGTAGTAATTATCAGATCAGATAATTTGTTTCTACTGTGCATCTTGTATAAAATTCAACATGGTATTAAAGCCTTCATGTTGAAAGAGAATCCGTTGATGTCAACCTAAGAGACAAGTGTTCCACAATTTGACTAGATTTTTTTATCTCTTATGGCACCAAGTCTCAAACTTGAAGATAGGTCAGATGGTTTCATCAACTTCATATCTTTGAAGAACATGATACTCCTTATCTTGGAAGAGAATGAGCTTGAGGATCATATGGAGAAAGTCATTCCAAAGCTAGAGGGAGCTGAGGAGAAAACCAAGTATAAGAAGAATGAAGCCAAGGCCAAGAGAATCCTGATAGATTCCATAAAACACCACTTGATTCATCATGTCATTGCATTGAACACTACGAAAAAAGTATATGATGCTCTGGTAGGATAGCATGAGAGTGGAAACATTGTAGGAATTTAATCTTGAAAAATCATCTATGTAATGTCATGAAGTCTAGATTAGATTCAGTTGTCTCATATCTTATGAGAGTCTCCTAGATCGGAGATGAGATTGTAGTGATGACACAAAGCTTGTCATGGTGACTCTCAATGGATTTCTCTCCTCATGGAGCCATTTATTCAAGGAATTTGTGCACGAGAAAAATTGACCAAGTTTGATAAGTTATGGATGGATTGCGTCCTGCGAAGAAAAGGAAGGAAAAACAACATGCATCGACAACCAATGTTAATAATGATGATGATGACCATCCACCTCAGAAGAAGTCAAAGGAATTATTCCTTTAGGATCTACTTCTAGTAACTTTTGTGGACATTTGTGCCTCTAGGCACATGACAAGTTTCCTAGTTTTATTTGAAAGGGAGTTGACAATCCTTAACATTTTCTTCCTTAATCAAGAGATAAGTACCTCATAATTTTTCCTTGATTATTACTATTATTTTTACTTTTTAGTTAGTCTCTTGTCCTGGTATTTTTTATTGGTTATAATTTTTTTATTCCATGGCCTCTTGAGTGGAGTTTTGCAGAAAGGAAGAATTATGGAGACTACCAAGGCAATGATTCATGCAACAGATGGCAACATCGGTAAGTACCAAGCGAGGTTTGTGACAAGAGGGTTCTCCCAAAAGAGGGAGTGGACTAGGAGAAGATTTTTTGCTCTATTTTCCCGACGGTCATATTCTTGGGCTCGAGCATGGAATTAAAAAGAGTGATTGATGTTCGAGAGGAAGGATTGTACAGATTGTTAGGACATCTAGAACTGTGCCAAATGATCGGAAGAGCTTCCAATTTTGAGGGAGAAAGTTATCAAGCAGAACCGAAGGAGAAACCTTCCAAGAGGATGTCATGAATTTTTCAAATGCTTAGAGACAAGAGATCTCTAGGAGTTGTATGCCTTATATGAAGGGACCATGTCAGTTAGAGGGAGTAGTAGTGGCAAAAGGACTTGATTAATGACAAAGGGAGAAACCTGGATGGATATACTTCATTGTTAGAGGTAGTTAGCCTAGGAGTTTGAGAAGAAGGATCTTCATCTGATGCATTATTTCTTGGGATTGGAGGTGAGGTAAATATCTGATGGGATCTTCCTCAGACAAAGGAAGTACACTATCTATATTTTGAGGATATTCAGTATGATGGACTACAAGTCCATGGCTACACCTATGGTGAACAATATGAAGAAGTTGAGTGATTTCGCTTCATAATCAAATTTTGTGGATCCCATGATGTACAAGCAGTTGATTGGATCCTTGATGTACCTCGTTAATACCAAGCCAGATATTTTCTTTGCTATGAGCACCTTGAACCAAGTATATGGTGAAGACGAGGCATGTACATTGGGTTGCAACGATACATGTGTTAAGGTACTTGTGTGGTATAGTTGGATATGCTTTGGGATACATTTTAGGTTGTGAAATGAGTCTGCAGAGATATATAGATTTGAATTGGGTCAAAAGTGTAGAGTAAAAAAAGAGAACCTTGGGGTGTTGCTTCAGCTTGGGATCAACTATGGTATCTTGGTTTAGCAGGAAGTAGACCTTTGCGACACTAAATGAGGTAAAGACAGAGTATATTGCATCTAGTGCCACAAGTAAGGAAGTAGTGTGGGTTAAAAAACTACTTATAGAGCTATTTGATCAGTTTGAAGTACATTGAGATCAAATATCACTTCACTCGATACATGGTACAAAAGGGAGAAGATTGGCTCTAGTACATATCCATAAACGAGCAAATTGTGAATATTCTCACAAAGCCTCTATCTAGATTGAAGTTTTATACTTCAGAGACTATCTTAGCATGGTGCAAAATGTATCCCTCATTGAGAGGGAGTGTTGATGTCTTTGTAGGATCGGGCAGACCATCTCTTGAGAAGTTAGAAGGACTTGGATGGGTCATGTTGATTTGACTAGGGGAGATAGATATATTCACTTAAGAATTCAAACTTGGCTAGCTCATTTGACCAAGAGTGAATGGCCTTGGGCAGTTACAGAATTGAACAAATATTCTCCCTAAAAGCCAGAAGGGCTTGGTTGGGTCATGTTGATTTGACCAGAACAAGATAGGTGAAAATTCACCTGAGAAGCCATAAAAGACTTTGGATGGGCCACGCTAACTTTTCCATGGGTGAATGGTCCAAGGGAAAATCCTCTCCTCAGAAGCTAGATAGAATTTGCTGGGTCATGTTCATTTTGGCCAGAGGATATTTTTATATTTACCTTAGAAGCCATGAAGGACGTTGGCTAGGCCATGCTAATTTGTCCAGTTGTAAATGACCTAGGATACTTACAATGCCTACTTAAGGATGGAGTGATCTATTAATGTGCATACATCCACATTTTCATCAAATGTTATTAAAATACAATTATAGATGTTCTCAGCCTTTTAACTCATTTTCATTTACTTTCCCATACAAGAATCATGAACATAATTAATTACAATTACAATATCTATGGGGAATTAAAGGCTAGGGTGTTACAAAAACCTTTGTTAGTCACTTATTACTAGATGCTTCCAAACATTCAAGCAGTGGATCACACACCCCACACTAGAGAATCCATTTTCCACATACTAAAAGGTAACTTAGTTATGGCTTGATCCAGGTGGATATTGGTGGCCACTCGCCAATTCCACTTGGACCCCCACCATTTTTTCTTTCAGTTTTTCAGTTTCCTTAATTGTAGCACAATTTACTATTTTTAGCAGTTTTTTGAGTCCTAAACTTATGGAGCTGTTTTTTGAGTCCTAAAATCGTCTTTTCTGTCATATTCCTCGGCGAGATCTTTCCACTAGGTTATCATGTGCATCAAACGGAGATAATATGACCAAGTCATGACCCCGAAAAGTTGGTTGTCCAACTCACCCCAACGGGGCCCATAAACTCTTGGTGTTACATCTCCTCGAGTTAGGTTTTGGTTGTTTAGGGTTTGCTCTTATTGTTAAATAATAAAAAGGCCCTTGAGCCTCATTGTAACATAGTTCGGAGGCATGTAGCCTCCACATCTCTTCTCAGAGGTAAGCTACCATCACCCTAGCTAGTTTATTTCCATTTCTGTTTGTAAGCATATTTCAGTATTTTACAGTAATGAAATGAAGTATTATTTCTATTGCATCTCTGTATGTATGGTTATATCTGTAATTTGTTGCATTCTTGTTTAAATCCGGATCAGTGGTATCAAAGTGGTCTGCTCTTTCTTTGTCTTTCTTTGCATGTCCCCAACGAGGTCAGGATATAAGGAGTTAGGGCTTAAACTGGTCGAACCTTTGCAAGACCAGCCTCGCAAATCCCGACGGCCTCCCATGGCGGATGAAAAGAAAGATGAGGGGGCAGGAGAT
>APFE030571278.1:20807-33940 GCA_000404065.3 Pinus taeda
CTTTGCCCAGATCCTTCAGCGGCTACCCAGGGGCGACACATCTACTTCCAGCAGCTACTCTGGAAGCACCACACCCTTTAAGGTACAAGTTAACTTTGACATTCCCATATTTTTGGGTCAGATATGCAGACGTCATAGATAAATGGTTAAATCTGCTAGAAGGGTATTTTTCTGTTCATGATTTTTCCGACCGAGAAAAGATTACTTTCACTCTTCTCAAAGTCGACCCCCATGTCAAGGATTGGTGGGAAATCTACTGCAAGCAGAAGGATGAAAGAATGACCTCACTGTTTTCAGCCGCACCCACTTGGAATTCGTTCCAGGCTGCCATCAAGGAGCAGTACTACCCTGTCGGAAGCTACGAGGATCAATACATAAAATGGACCACATTGCGGCAAGGAAGGGACTAAGACGTGTCGGAGTTCACCAATATTTTCCATACCCTTCACACAAAGTTGGGTATCAAGGATTCAGAGCATCATTTGGTACTCAAATACCGCAGCTGTGCACAGGTACATCCAGGATGAAATAGAATTCCTTAACATCTCCTCGCTCGACACGACATATTGATATGCCATCAAGATCGAGAAAAATTTTAAACAGAAGAAGCGAGACTTTGGATTTGCAAATCCAAAGCAAGGGAAAGGTGCCCCCAAATTGCAGAACAAAGGACAAAGCCAAGGCGGGGTTGCCCAAGACAACCCGCCAAAGATGCAAGAAAAGAATAGCGCTGCGAAGCCAAAAAAGGACACGGGAAAGTGGTGTGAGTTCCATAAGAGCTCCACTTGCAACACAAGAGAGTCTCGGGCCAAGCATTCACTGGTGGCCGAGCTAAAGGTTTCAGAAACAAATGCATGTTCCGACTTTGAGTCAGAATCCGATAAGGGGAATGACAAAGAGAAGCAGATTATCGATGCAGAGCCCAATGCTATTGTTGCGACCACGAAGATATAGAAGGAGGAACTCGAAGATCCAGAGGAGGAGGAGCACCTCTTCCACTCCTAGATGTGGGTAAAGGGCTCTACGCTACAATTTATTGTTGAGAACGGGAGCCAAAAGAACCTCATTTCAGAAGAGGTCGTGAAGTGGCTGGGTTTACTGACCACAGCACATCCACAACCGTCCACCATCAGGTGGCTTCACCAAGGACGGGATCTTCGTGTGAGCCAACAGTGTCACCTTCCATACAACATCAAGCCCTTCACGGATGAGGTATTGTGTGACGTTGCTCTCCTTGATGTTTGTGATGTATTATTAGGCCAACCATACTTGTGGAAGCAACATGCTGTGTATGAATCAAGGCCTCGTGTTATTATTGTTTTTTGGGAAATAAGTTGTACAGGATATCAAAGGTAGCACTGCCTACTGCCATCTCTTTGGTTATTGCAAAACAATGCAGTAAGCTCATTTCCAAAACCGATAAATTTGTTTTCCTGATGATACGCCCTTAAGGAAAGAAGAAGACGGTGACCACAACCTCCAGACAGGGACCCTCCGCACGACAACTACAGATGTCCAAGGTCGTGGAGGAGTACGAGAACATCTTCACCTCCCCGCAGGGGTTCCTCTACACTTTCAGGTTAAGCACTCCATCGATTTGACCCTAGGCGTGTCGCTGCCCAATGGACCAATATATTGATGCTCCGTTCTAGAGAACGATGAAATCAAGAGGTAGATCTAGGAGCTCTTGTAGAAAGGTCACATCCATCCGAGTTCATTGCCCTGTGGGAGCCCAATCATGTTGGTACAGAAGAAGGATGGGACTTGGAGACTCTGTATTTCCTATCGGGTGTTGAACAAGATCACCGTCCGGAATAGGTACCCGATCCCACAGATTGATGACCTCCTAGACCAACTGAAGGGGGGAAAATATTTCAGCAAGATCGATTTGAAGTCAAGATATCACCAGGTACCAATCGAACCCTTCGATGTGTGGAAAACTTCCTTCAAAGCCAAGGATGCCCTTTTCGAATGGTTGGTTATGCCTTTTGGGTTGACGAATGCTCCTGCAACCTTCAAGAGGCTAATGGATGACATCTTGTGGCCATTCACCAACTCATTTGTAGTGGAATAATTGGATGACATCCTGATCTTTAGCTAGAGTTGGGAAGAGCACCTCCACTACATCCAACAGGTTCTCCAAACATTGCGACAACACAAGTTATTTGCCGATTTGGAGAAATGCACTTTTGGCATGACCCAAATTCAGTATCTGGGATACATTATTGATGAACGAGGGGTGCACATGGATCCATCCAAGATCCAAGTCATTCAGGATTGGCCATCTCCAACCACTCTGACAGAGCTTCGCAGATTTCTGGGTCTTGCCAACTTCTATTGGAGGTTTGTATTGGGATTTTCTCATATCACTTGGCCCTTGAGTCAAGTCACCAAGGGAGGAGTGAAAGAAAAATTCTTTTGGTCTGAATCTCAACAGAAGGCATTCACAGAGTTGAAACATCGCCTCTGCTCAGCACCAATGCTCGCATTACCATAATTGCAACAACCATTTGAGATCGAGACAGATGCCTCTGGCTATGCTATTGGGGCAGTCCTTACTCAACACAGGCATCTAATGGCTTATCGCAGTGAGACACTTTCAAACATAGTCCGGAAGTATCCCACTTATGACAAAGAGATGTATTCCATTGTGCAGGTCAGTTGACAATGGAAGAATTACATTTTAGGGAAGGAAACGGTCATCCACACAGACCACCGACCCTTGCATTTCATACAGACCCAAGGGAAATTTCAGAATGATTTCCATTAGAAGTGGTCCACATACCTGCAACAGTTCCATATGAATATCAAGTATAAGAAGGGTAGCACCAATAATGTTGCAGATTGCCTTAGTCGATCACCGATCATAGCATTAACCACCATGCTCAACTCTTGTGGGCACGAGACTTTGGATTGGCCACTTCTCTACAAAAGCGACCTAGAATTTGGCCACACATACCAGACACTCTTGGAGGGTCAGCATGTTCCAGATTTTCACCTCCAGGATGCCCTGTTATGCCACCTGGGTCACCTTTGTGTTCCTTCAAGCGAGCGTGCCAATATGATTTGGGAAGCACACTACAGTTGGGCTGTAGGGAATTTTGGGGTTGAGAAAATGGTGGAAGTACTACAGAAGTATTTCTATTGGCCGAATCTTCAACATGATGTCGGGAAGTAAATCAGATCCTGCACTGCCTGCGCCATTTCCAAACCGACCATTAAGAAGCAAGACCTCTATACCCTGCTGCAAACCCCTATTCGACCTTGGGAATCCATATCCATGGATTACATGTCGGGCCTTCCTTCTACTAAGCATGGAAATGACTGTGTTTTTGTGGTCGTCGACAGGTTCTCTAAGATGGCCATTATGGTGGCCTGCAAGAAGAATATCACAACAGAAGCCACTACTAAACTCTTCTTTGAACAAGTGTGGGTACACTTTGGGATCCCACAGTCTATCACCTCATATCGGGACAGCAGGTTCCTTAGTACATTTTGGTCCAGTCTCTAGTTGATGCTAGACACCAAACTCACTAAGTCCACAACCTTCCATCCCCAAACTGATGGCCAGACAGAGGTTGTCAACAGGATGATCATACACATTCTGCGCATGTACAACTCATAGCATCCACGCACATGGTATGAGAGCCTCCCTTATGTTCAGCACAGCTATAACCGGGCTCTCCATAGCTCGACTGGCCACAACCATTTTTAGGTGGGCTTGGGATTCTAGCCACTATGTCCCATTGATGTGGCCATGCCACTTGTATCTACTCAGGAAGATTCGGCTCATGTCCAGTCTGAAATAGATAAGGCAAACAACTTCATTGAGCACATCCAACATATCCGCCAGTAGGTCCACGACATTATGGAGAAATCAAATGCCAAGTACAAGCAGCGACATGATCAACATCGGGTGCCACACAAGTTTCAAGTGGGCGAAAAAGTCTGGTTGCATTTGCAAGAGGAACACCTTACTAGAGCCTATTGGAAACTCAGACCACTCCGATATGGTCCTTACACCATTAACAAGGTTGTGGGAGACAATGCATTTGACCTCAGCATTCCCCCATTCCATGGTCTACACCCAGTGTTTAATGTGGACTGCCTTCGGCCATATTTTCCACCATTATTAGACATAACTAACATTGCAGAACAACTCACACCAACAGAGTTAAATCTAGATTGCATGGAACAATCTGCAACTGATCGGATCATGGACACACAGATCAAGAACACTCACCAGAAGTAGATCCAACCGTATCAAGTTGTCAAAGCAGGCCAACTCCTTCACCATGGCAAGTGGCTCACCAGGGACCAAGTTCAGCAAAAGTTTCTTCATATCATGGAGGAACTCAACGCAATGGGGACCATTTCTTCCTAAGGGGGGAGGAATGATCCAGGTGGATATTGGGGGCCACCAGCCAATTCCACTTGAACCCCCACCATTGTTTCTTTCAGTTTTTCAGTTTCCTTAATTGTAGCACAATTTACTATTTTTGGCAGTTTTTCAAGTCCTAAACTTCCTGAGCCGTTTTGAGGCCCTAAACAACGTTTTTATGGAAATCTACCGACGGCGAATCTCTAGTCAAAATCATCTTTTCCATCATAGTCCTCAGAGAGATCTTTCCAACGGGTTATCATGTGTGTCAAATGAAGATAATATGACTAAATCGTGACCTCGGGAAGTTGGTTGTCCAACTCACCCCAACGGGGCCCATAAACTCTTGGTGTTACATCTCCTCGGGTTAGGGTTTTGGTTGTTTAGGATTTGTTCTTATTGTTCAATAATAAAAAGGCCCTTGAGCCTCATTGTAACCCAGTTTAGAGGCATGTAGTCATCACATCTCTTCTCAGAGATAAGCTACCATCGCCCTAGCTAGTTTATTTCCATTTCTGTTTGTAAGCATATTTTAGTATTTAATAGTAATGAAATGAAGTATTATTTTTGCTACATCTCTGTATGTATGGTTATATCTGTAATTTGTTGCGTTCCTGTTTAAATCCAGATCATGGCTCAAATAGAAAAATGTAATAAGTGGACCAATAATACTCCAAATTTTCTTTTGTAGCAGGGGATTAGACGTTCCTTCATCTTCAACACTATAATCAAACATCACCCAAAGGCAAAACACCTCAGAGGTTAGCACCTAAGTTATATGGACCCTATGATACCATCAAACAAATTTAATAAATGGACTACAAATCATCTCTTCGAGTCTACTCCAAGATTCATCTAGTATTTCTTATGCTTTGTCTAAAGAAGGTAATGGGAATCAAGTGTAAGGTGTAAACTAGCTTACTAGAATTTGATGAAGAAGGTTCCATTTGGATTCATATAGAAACAATATTGGACACTGGTCAAAGAGCATCAATTGCACTAGCACTTGATCCAATGAAGTATTGATCCAGTGGAAGGATATGCCACATTGGAACTAGCTATGACCCAACAATAATTTCCTCATATTTAGCCATGAGGATAGTGCTACTTTTGGAGGGGGAGTACATGTTGAGGTCCCACCCCAATGTCCCTACTTTAGGCTACATAAGATTTAGTTAATTGTTGAGTGTGATCATCTTCTTTGAATAAGGCCCTATGGATGCTAGTGGATAATTATTTAATGTAAAAAGGTGAACTTTAAAAGACCCACTAGGTAGTTTGTACCCATTGGTGATGGGAACAAAAATAGTTAGGGTTTTTTCTATTGAAAAGTTATTTAAAGAGATAGGAGACTATACTTTTTTTTGTCTTATGTTATATTTTTGGAACTCTCAAATGAGATATTGCTCCACCTTAAGAAGCAAGTGAACATTGTTTCCTTCTTTGGATTATCTTAATTCAAGTGTATCATTTACCTCTTTCATATTATTTTCTCTTATATCTAGTTAATATTGCAATTATATTTTCTTTATACTTGGTTATATTTCAATTTTAAGGGTTAAGGAACACTGCCATAACAACTAGAATCTTTTTTGGATTCAAAATAGCAAGATATCTTATAGATGATCCCATTTGAGCCAGAAAGTGGCAAGGTACAAACCTTCATTGTCAAGGCCTTAAATGTTTTGGGGATTCAGATTAAGGAGTTGGATGCCTTCAATTAGTCTAGAGTTCATGGTCAGTTTTGGTACTACAATTGGACTCTTCATATGAAGGTTTGGCAAAGAATTAGAGTAAAACAAAGTAGTAGTCTTTACTCAAGGACAAGTCAACAAGTGTGATCAGGGGTTGTTAGCTCCCTTTTTTGGATAATACTGCAAGATTAACAAGGAGAGATATAACACAACACATAGTTAGCCTCAATTGTGCCATGTGAAGCCATGGTTAGTTTGCACAAAAGAAGAAAGAAATATATGTTAGCACTTATAATATGTAACTAATCATATATGAAATTTAAATAGGTTAGTTAGGGTTTGATATGATCAAAGCTAACCATTTGCAGTGTATAAGTAGTCTTTTAGGGCTATGGGATAGGGTTAACTAGTTTTGTGAATTAGATCATTGTGTTAGGTTATTATTGAAAAATTGTTCTACTATTTCCAACTAAGGTTTGTATTGTTCTTAAGTTGTTATGACGAGCCTTGTTCCTCTTGCAATCATGAATATCTATTTAAATTTAGATTCTAAAATAAAATAATGAAAGTCTCACTTCTTTTAAAACTATGTTTCATTTTATTCTATATAAATCACTTGTATGTAAATAGCTCTCTTGGATTGCTGCTGGAATAAATATGCTTTGTATTGTAAATTTACATATAATACAAATAATATAAAATTATATAGCAATATTTGAAATTCAATTATAAATAGATGTTAGATTAGAAAAGTTAATCCCTTTTCTTAACTAAATTCATTTTTAAATTTCAACATAAGCTTAAGCTAATAGCTTCCCCTCAAAGAAATTGAAAATACTAAAACTAAATTACGTTAATCCTTTGTTAATTAAGTATGTAATTGAATCGTAATTTCAAGAAAACCAACCATTACATTTCTTAAAACCATCATTAAAAACCAAAAATTAGGAATATAACTTAATTATTTTAAAGAACTAACAATATAATAAAAAATAGATCGGAATAATATATATTATATAATGGGCCAAAAAAATCTCTCCGACCCGATGAAGCAATTCAGGTCAAAGTCATTTTAACACATGAACAGGCACATTCACATTTATATACACTTTTTCATTTTTACGAACTTACCTCGAAAACGAGACCGCGTATTGAAATTACAATAACCCTTCTCATTTTCACGACCTGTGTAAATTACAAATAAATACATGTTTATCGATTGACAAAAAGAAAGCCATACGCTTATAAAATTTCACTAATTTTTTTTTATGGAAAAAACAAATTAAGTTTTTTTGAAAAAAAAATGTTGAAGAGGGAGAGAATGTTTTTAATTTAATAGATTATGTTTGTTTGTCATTAAAGTTGAAATTTTGCTTATGTTAGTTTAAAAGTTGAAAGTTGAGATTCAGTATGATGGACTACAAGTCCATGGCTACACCTATGGTGACCAATCTGAAGAAGTTGAGTGATTTCGCTTCATATTCAAATTTTGTGGATCCCACGATGTACAAGCAATTAATTGGATCCTTGATGTACTTCGTTAATACCAAGCTGGATATTTTCTTTGCAATGAGCACCCTGAACCAAGTATATGGTTAAGACGAGGGATGTACATTGCGTTGCAACGATGCATGTGTTAAGGTAATTGTGTGGTACAGTTGGATAGGGTTTGAGATACATTTTAGGTGGTGAAATGACACTGCAGAGATATATAGATTCGAATTGGGTCGAGAGTGTAGAGTACAGAAAGAGAACCTTGGGGTGTTGCTTCAGCTTGGGATCAACTATGGTATCCTGGTTTAGCAGGATGTAGACTTATGCGACACTAAATGAGGTAAAGACAAAGGATATTGCATCCAGTACCACAAGTGAGGAAGCAGTGTGGGTTCAGAAACTACTTTTAGGGCTATTTGATCAGTTTGAAGTACATTGAGATCAAATATCACTTCACCTGATACATGGTGCAAAAGGGAGAAGGTTAGCTTCAGTACATATCCATAGACAAGCAGATTGTGAGTATTCTCACAAAGCCTCTATCTAGAGCGAAGTTGAATACTTCAGAGACAATCTTAGCATGATGCAAAATGTCTCCCTCATTGAGAGGGAGTGTTGATGTTGTTGCAGGATCGGGTAGACCATCTCTTGAGAAGTTAGAAGGACCTGGATGGGTCATGTTGATTTGACTAGGGGAGATAGATATATTCACTTAAGAATTCAAACTTGGCTAGCTCATTTGACCAAGAGTGAATGACCTTGGGCAATTACAGAATTGAACAAATATTCTCCTAAAAAGCCAGAAGGACTTGGTTGGGTCATGTTGTTTTGACTAGAGGAGATAGGTGAAAATTCACCTGAGAAGCCATAAAAGACTTTGGATGAGCCATGCTAATTTTTCCATGGGTGAATGGTCGAAGGGAAAATCCTCTCCTCAGAAACTAGATAGAATTGGTTGGGTCATGTTCATTTTACCAGAGGAGATTTTTATATTTACCTTCGAAGCCATGAAGTACGTTGGCTAGGCCATGCTAATTTGGCCAGCGGTAAATGACCCAGGATACTTACAGTGCCTACTTCAGGATGGAGTGATCTATTGATGTGCATACATCCACCTTTTCATCAAATGTTATTAAAAAACAATTATAGATGTTCTCAATCTTTTAACTCATTTGCATTTGCTTTCCCATACAAGCATCATGAACATAATTAATTACAATTATAATATCTATGGGGAATTCAAGACTAGGGTGTTACAAAAACCTTTGTTAGTCACTTCTTACTAGGTGCTTCCAACATTCAAGTAGTGGATCACACACTCCACACTAGAGAATCCAATTTCCACATATTGAAAGGTAACTTAGTTATGGCTCAAATAGAATGATGTAATAAGTGGACCAATAATACTCCAAATTTTCTTTTGTAGTAGGGGATTAGATGTTTCTTCATCTTCAACACTATAACCAAACATCCCTCAAAGACAAAACACCTTAACCTAAGTTATAGGGACCCTATGATACCATCAAACAAATTCAAAAAATGGCCTGCAAATCATCTCTTCGAGCGTACTCCAAGATTCAACTAGTATTTCTTAAAACCATCATTAAAAACCAAAAATTATAAATATAACTTCATTATTTTAAAAAACTAACAATGTCTAAAAAAAATAGATCTTAATAATATATATTGGATAATGTGCCAACAAAATCTCTCCGACCCGATGAAGCAATTCAGGTCAAAGTCTTTTTAAAACATTGTCAAACACATGAACAGGCACCTTCACATTTATATACACTTTTTCATTTTCACGAACTTAGGTCGAAAACAAGACCGCTTATTGAAATTACAATAATAACCATAGGATGCTGTAGCCGTTGTGAAGACACGTGTCAAATTTTCAGACCACCAAGATTTAAGGGCAATAAAGACAAACAACTACAGTGTCCGATAAAAGTAAACAAATTCACTAACATTATGCCCCGAAACCGAAAGATCTATGTGCTACTCTCCCTACGCCCAGGCATTCAATTCAACTTAGCAGATGGTATTCTATGAGCGGCATAGGCTATGCTGCGCTAAATTCTGCCATCTATATCAAACCTTTTTCTTATATGTATTTTGCTTTACATTATACACAAGTGAGATTTCCTCATCCTCGTCTGAAATAGCACTGTACTTCTCTCCAATCTTCCTCAACCACTTGCACACTTCCTGCATCGATGGCCTCTCATCCGGATTATCATTCACACATCGAGACGCTACCAGCATCACCTCTGCAGCGCCTGAACTCTCCCCGTCAATTGTCTGATCATTCACATGATACCTTTCTATTGCGTGAGCTACACAGTCGCCCTCATGTGCAAAACGACCATGTACCCACTCCAGGAAAGTCATTTCATTCCTACTCATTTCTTTATCTGTGCTCATGTCCCGCGGCCTTAACCCTGTGATTATCTCTAACACAAGTATTCCAAAACTGTACACATCGCCTTTTAATGTCGCAACGGACGAGTTCTTCCGCGATTCCGGAGAATCATATCCAAATACTTCCACAAGCTGCTCGGCCTTCTCTCCAGAGGAAGAAATGTGAACACAAGTTTCCTCGGCATCCAAAAGTCTGGCCAATCCGAATCCACTTATGCGCGGCTCGTACTCTTCATCGAGAAAGATGATTCCACTGCTTATATTGCGATGAACAACATGGGGATCGCAATCGTGGTGAAGCCATGCCAGTCCTCTGGCCGTGCCCATACAAATCTTGAATCTCGTCGCCCAATCAATCATATCATGTTCGCCCGCATGAAGGCAGCTGAGAAGCGTTCCCCTGGCCATGTATTTATAGACCAACAATCTCTCTTCACCTGCAATGCAGTAACCCAGAAGAGGAACTAGATTGCGGTGCTTCAGGTGGGCTAATGCCTTCATTTCACACTTGAAATCTTTTGCACTCTGTGAACATGGCCGGAGTCTTTTCACTGCTAACGAAGACCCATCACGCAGCTTGCCTTTGTAGAGTATACCCGTCCTTCCACACAAAATGATATTGTCTTCGCTAAAGTCGTCAGTGGCAGCCACAAGATCGGCCAATCTCATCTTCCTGATAGGCTTCTCGAACAACCGAACTTTCACAGAACTCCGAGCTTGGGCATATCTCTGCCAATCGTTGAGCTCTTTGGATCTTCTGCTTCTTTCTTTAGAAATCATCCACCGAACACCAACTGTAATCCAAAGAAGTAACACAAGGCCATAGAGGAGAAAAGCCGAGACAATCATCGGATCTGGTCGCCTACGGGACGAGGGTAGGAGTGATGTATCAATGGGAAGCCCAAGTAGGTCCGGGTTCTTCTGGAAATTAGAAGCTATCCACTTACGGTTCAAGAAATCTGGCGGTATTTTTCCAGAAAGCCTATTGTCTGTTACATTAAATTCGTTGAGGCGTTCCAGCCGAGTCAATTGCCAGGGAATTTCGCCTGTAAGTAGATTACCATCCAGGCGAAGTACATTAAGAAATCTGCAATTATAAAACTCGGCAGGAATAGGTCCGGTAAGCTGGTTCTGAGAGAGATCAAGGCGAACCAGATAAGGAAACCATTGGCAAATACCCTTGGGAATCGGACCCTTAAGGCTATTTTTAGAGAGATCCAATCTGCTTATTTTCTTGCAGTACTGTAGTCCAGTTGGAAAAAAACCCTGAAGCCCCAGCTGTGGAAGCGAAACTTCCACCACTTGGTTATCATGGTTGTGCCAACATGTAATTCCCAGAAAATCGCAAGCATAACCCTTGGTAGTGTTTTGGAAGTTCCAGGTGTAGAGGTTACCTTGAGGATCCTGCAATTGCTTGTAAGTCATATTTAGACATTTTATATCAGGTTCTTCAACACATGAAATTGGGCATGTCAGTTGCAGAAACATCATGAGCAACCCTAAACACCCTAATTTTTTCATGGCTTAATCTCTCTATTCTCCTATCCTTCCAAAGGCCAAGGTTAATGAGGCGACTCAAGCGCAGAACTCCCAACCCAAGTCGATGAGGATAACTGTAATGAGAAGAAGCATGAAGGTAATAAAAAACTGGGCGAACATGAACAAGGTCTGAAGTCCATGATCAATCCACAAAACATAACTCATGGGACCCAATGACAAAAATGGTATCGCTTTATCGGCAATGAACGAAACAATTTTCCACAAAAGTCAGAAACCCATTGCATTGAAAGTATCGCTCACTCTGGTAAAAATACGCAACCTCTCAGAAATTCTGGTGAGAATCATGAAGAAATAGATTAAAACCATTGTACAAGTTTGTACTCCAGGTAGTTTCCAATTGCAAATGCATGGTCGCTGGCATGTTTTGTGTGCTTTCCGTGTAAGTTCTATGCTATTTCGTACATCGCAGAAAAGATTAGTATGCAATTCTTCTCGGATGATCATAATATTTTACATCGTAGTCAACACGGCATGCTTGACTCCTCTGGTCGCCTCACCGAGTCAAGAGGTAATAACATGAATGGATGTAATTAAGTACCACGACGTTGAATGGATGTAATTAAGTACCACGACGTTGGCCCGAATATGTCGACATCAATTGAAGATAAAGTGGATGTGAAAATGACAACCGATATCAGTCGTAATGGATTTATCCGGTCGAAAGGCGGATTTACCGTGGAAATAGAACTAGTATGCGCACGTTACCGTGAAAAGAAAAGCCTATCGCGGAGGGAGGGATTTTTGTTCTAAGATTTTGTCAGTGAGGGCGAATCTGAATAGTTTTATGAGCATAAATTTCAAAATTATTTTAGCAAAAATCAAAATAGTTAAAAATATTTAATTTTTGTCGACATTAAAAAAAATGAAAGGTTTTTTTTTTGGGTTACACTAGAATTATAATTTAATTAAAAATTTAATAGCGAAAAAAATAATTTAAAATAATAATCAAAAAATTATATTTTATTAAAATTTAATATGAAAAAAATATTAAAAATAAATAATCCAAAAGTATTTTATTGTTAAGAAAGTTTTTTCGGTAGAATACAAAGGGAAAATTTTAGGGAACTCTGTTAAAATTAGTTTAATAAGGGAAAATTTTGGGGACGCTTTTATGAATCAGCTAGTAATAATTTTAACATCAAAGACGAGATTAATATAAATTATATAAACATTAATAAAATAATAATATTTTTATGACTTTTATGATGAAAATTAACATTTATCAATTTCCAAAAAACTATGTACACGAGATAGTTTGTGGGCTTTATAATGCGAATAAAATTAAAAATGACAAATAATTTTTTCTTAAATTATCTGACATTAATTTACAACAAATATTTGTCACATAATTTTGATAATCTTTTTTAATTTAAAAAAAAAATTATACTACTTTTCAAATTTTTTCCTTAATACAATCAAGCATATAAAGAAAATTTTAAAAACCAATTTTTACTTTTTTAATAAATAATAAACCATTAAACATTGAAAGAGAAGGCCATTGGCTTGGCCTTGAAAACCTTAGCAAGGGAGAATTCCCAACGTTTTTCTAATCTCTATGCATCTTTTTATACATTATGAGA
>APFE030571289.1:8319-25542 GCA_000404065.3 Pinus taeda
ATTATTTAAATATTATTTTTCAAAAACTAGTTGTTTAATATAGTCGTTACCTATTAATATTTTCAATAAACTAATGAAATAATATCATTATTTAAATATTTTTTTCAAAAGCTAGTCATTCACATTGCTCTCTATTTAGGCCTTTGCAATGGTCTGCCTTTTCATTTGGTCCTAATGATAAACCACATTTGTTGGTTCAAAATGCGTTGGCCAAAACATTCTCTCATGTGATTTCTATTGAAAGACTTTGTTTAATTCATTATGGATCACAGAAGCTTGAATAATGATTAAAATTATTACAAAAATCATAATAACATATTATTTAAACAAAAAAAAAAAATTTAAAACAAGTCTAAAAATAATTATATAATTTTAGTTTCTATTGGTTATATATATTTCTTCTTTATATTAGTTTTGGGCAAAGGAGATTGGATGATCAATTTTTGTTAGGTTAAGTTTTTTATGCCCTCTAGAACTCATGTAAGTTGGTCAAATTAGAGTATGTTGGGTATGGTGTGAGGTTTGAGTTTTCCTATTTGTCTTTGAGACTTGGTAATTGTTGGTCGTTTACGCAGTTGTTCCAGTCCCAAAGTGCAAACACATTGTTAGGTCCCTATATTACTAGTGTAGCCCCTTATTGTTATTAGTGCAACCCCCTTGTTGTATTATTGTGTCCCATAGAAGCCCACTATCGTTATTTTGTGCCCTTACAATATTATTGTTATGTACGCTATGATTATATTGTGACTCCTTAGACTCGTATGTATAAAAGGGAGGTCTTGTCATTTGTATCATCCAAGAATTGTTCATTTGTATAATGTTAATGAAGTTTCCCCCTCGAAGAGGCTAATTTAGAAGTCGTTGATCTATTTCTTCTAGCTTGTGAGTTGTTTGCATAACATTTGGTATCAAAGTTTTGGATTCTAGGATTTCACTGCTTCAAACAGACCATCATGGAATTTTTGCTATAACCTTTTTCTACGAATCTTTAAAGGCTAAAATTAAAACCCATTGGAGATGAATGTCATGTCATAATTTCACATCTTTTCTTGCTATATTTTTGGATATATGAGCTTTGGAAGTTAGGATTTTTGCATGCTCCCAATTTCCATCTCAAACAAATAACCTTGGGAAAATCATCATAACTTTCTCTTTGAGCATTAGATTCAAATTTCATAAAATGTAATAGAAGAGGATAGACTTTAGCTTGTTGGGTATCATTTTCAAGGCTGAAGGTCAAAACAATGACACATGGAACTTCGTACAAGTTTGCTCTACTAAACTGGTCTATAATCAGGTCATCATGAGAGATTGGTCATAACTCTTTCTTAGAAAATATAATCTTGATTAGACTTGTGGGGTTGGAAATAGGCCTCAAAGGGCTACCATAGGACGAAATTACATACCTTGGAGATATGAAATTACAGAGATAAAATAGGTTCGATATCGAGCTCCTACAAAGTGAAAAGAAAGTGTGTAGTCTTTATAAAAATTTGTATAAGTTGTGTTTGAAAAAATAGTTTGAAGTGATTCAAAGATCATAGTCAAGCACACTTATCATTAATTGATGCCTCAAAGAAATAAAATGGAAAAACGTAGTAAGAAATATGAAATATCTACTATGACTCATCAAAACGAGGAAGAAATGCAACACGATATATCAAAATTATGAGACCAACTACAACAAATTTCACTCTCACAAAACGTAAGAGAAGCTACGATGGATGGTTTGAAGAATGGCATGGAAGTTAAGATGGATGGTTTGAAGAATTACATCAACGGTATAAAAATAAAACTGAAATGCAACATTGAAGATTTGAAGAAAGACATGGAAGGTTTGAAGGGAGGTTTGGCAAAGTTACTACAAGAAATGCTTCCTAATTGTGAAAATGTGGTAGCAGAAAGTCATGATGAGAACAAAATAAATGTTAATCATGATTTCATAGAATCTAACACTGGATTGAAGACACAACATGTGTGAAAGACCGATATGAGGAATTTTTATGGAAAGGATCCCATAACATGGATACTACAAATGGGGTAATATTTTGATCTCCATAATGTGCAAAACACAAAAAAGGTATGCATTGCAACTTTATATTGGGAACCTAATTAGTTTGTATTGTATTGATGGCTTTTCTCTCGTAAACAAACTATCACTTAGTCAATTTTTATGGAGGAAATGATAGCACATTATGAGGATACAATGAGCAACACCTTCTTTAGCATATTGATAAATCTCAAACAAAATGGTTCAATGGTGGAGCACATTGAGGACTTCAAAAAACTGAAAATAAGGGTAAATTATATTCCATAGGAGCATAAGATTGATGTCTTGATGGGGACTTTAAAGGATAAAATAGAACATGAAGTTTGTATTTGGGAACCTAATTCATTGGAGAAGACATTTAAGCTGGCAAGAGAAATTAAAAGCAAAATTTTGGAAACAAGGAATTCTACCACTCACAACTATACAGATGGAAGTGTTGCTACTCCTATCCTTTCACAACCTACAAAATTGACACCACAACAATTAGAAGAAAAAGAGAAATAGAATTTTGTTATAGTTGTGATAGCAAATACACTAAAGTTCATAAGTGTAGTTAGAAGAAATTAATGTACATAGATTGTGAAGAGGAGAAAGAAAATGATCAATAAATTTCAAAAGAAGAGGATATACACTAGGAACCAACCCTAGAGAAAGAAGAAAAGAATCTGACCATATCATGTAATGCAATGGTATGTTATGGATATCATCCACCATCCATCACATCATCCTTAAGAGAAAATTCTAAGGTTCAAGTAGTGCAAGATCACATCAAGCATTAACAACATGTTCTCCAACTCTTGAAGGATAACCTCAATTTGGTGCAGAATCAAATGAACATGCAGATCAACATTGCAGTGAAAGGCATTTTGATTTAGGCAACTAGGCATTTTTCCATCTGCAACCATACAAAAAAATGTCCCTCAAGTAAGATAAGAAGGATAATAAATTATCACCAAAGTATTTTTTGAAGCTACTACATCCACCCTAAATTATTTTACCTTAGCTTCATTTGGGAGCATCCCTACCCATCCTCTTCGCATCATGTCTTACATTGTCAAGTACATAGGCATCATTGATTTTTAGCAACTCTCTAGCCTGTGCATGTTATTTTGCTTCACTCCCCTCACGTGATGCCATTCCAAACATGGGCTAGTTTCTTGCTGAGGAGCTCCCTTAGAAAATTGCAAAATTATGGAGAGGGACTAGCCTTTCCTACAAAAATTGTGCAAAATCTATTAGGCAACCTGCTGGGTTCAGAAATTGTGTAATGCAGTCAACTATCCTTCCTTCCAAGAAATTGCGCAAAATTCCCTATTAGTCAAGTAGGTTGTTGCATGTGCCTTCAGGTTGACCTTTTCCACCTGGGACTCAACAAACTTGACTTGCATGCATGGGCTACTTTTTCCCAAAATAGTTAAAAAACATGCAAAAAGCATCACTAGATTTTAGGGATCTATTTTAAGCAATTGGACATTACCTGCAAAGATCGTTTTAGAAACTTTTCTACAAGTGTCGCTTTTTCCGATATTTGTGGCATGCGCATCATAAGCCTAAAATTTATTTACTCGACACTATAGAGCTCATTCTTCACATCGATCTTGGAGCTCTAACATCCCTCAACACATCTAGGAGTCTTCAGCACATCCAACTCAGTTATTCTTAGGTCAGTCTGCTTTACTTGTCTTTTGCAGCATTTCTGTCACTTTTTGTATTTTGGCTTGTGCGAGTGTTGTCTACTTGATTTCTGTGAATTCTCATTGTCATTTCCATGCATGTTAGCTTTTACAACAATCATTTTATTTTTCATTAGCATCTCACTGTTGTCACATGCATGACAATGTTTTGCATGAATAGTTATCGATTCGATGACTCGTTTCACACACATTCATGATGTTTGCATGCATGATCATTCACTCATACTTACACTTAGTCTCGCCATGCATTCACATCTTCATATGATTTTAGTTACCCATTGGTAGGTGTGGGAAACCTTGGCCTGAACGCTACCTCGCCCGGACAACATTGCACAGTTCTCAGAGGGAAACCTCTGCCTTCCTCCTAGAAAATGTGCAAATCTAGCTAGACAATGTCCTCTAGTCTTTCTCTGTGCAATTTTGAGAGGCAGTGTCCGCTAGCCCATAAAATTGTGCAATGCAGTCCCTAGGCCTACATGACTTGCCTGCTAAATTGTGCATTGCATAATATTAACACCCAACTAGCTAGTCTATATTGTGTATTATGCAATTCCAACAGTCAACAAACCTCCTGACAGCCCGTACTACCTTTTGTGCAATTACAGCAGTTAGTCTCCCGGCCTCCCGGTCTCCCGGTGAAAATTACGCAACCCTTGCAAGATGTCTCCCAGGTATGTTGCATGTCACTGTTCAAATTTTCTTTGTTTTTAATTGATAGATTCCATGCCATGCATGTCGCCATGTCTCCAGATATAGCAAGTGTTCATCTGTCTCTCCACAATTTAGGATCAATGGCCTCTGAGAGAGGACGCTCAAAGGACACCAATGAAAGCACAATTGGAGATGCAGTTGAGCTAGTGTCTACGAATTTTAAGATATATGGAGACACCAAGGTAATTGTCAACAAATACGTCAAGATGAAATTGCAGGAGGTTAATGATGCATTCTCAGACACATTCAGGGAAGATCTTGAAGACCGCAAAGTATATGTGGACATTCACAAGTATGACTTGTACTGAATTGCATGCAGATATCATTCGTTCCCATGTGCAGACATGATACATTGTATCGTATCGCACACTAATCTCGAGACAATGGTGTTAAGCAGTGTCAACGGGACATAGATTGCTACCTTCAAGGCATAGGATTATCAGTAGATGTACCATTTGGTGAAGCCAGTGATCACCATGGAGACATCCTTCAACATACCTAGTACCAATTCTAACTCCATAGATATCTTGAAGATCTAGGTGAAGGAGCCAGCTAAATTCAAGATGAAACCCAACCATATTTACAACACGAAGATACTGCGAAAGGCGTATTGTTACTTGGTCATCTTTTCATGTCGCTTGTATGACCAAGAGAGCAAGAATACCTTCCCACAGAGTTAGGTCATCGCATTGGACCAACATGGTAGTAAAGGAAAAGCATGAAATTGGTCTGACATTTTCACTCATAGACTAAACAAACATGTAATAGGAGCTCGAAAATCACTCAAAGGTCAATAAGAAGAAATATACATGTCTGCATACATCTTGGATTCAATCTATGCCCGTCAGCAGTTTTTGGGCTTAAAGTGGGCATGGACATTAATGAAAACCTCTGTGAACACTTATTGTAAACTTCTTTCCTAGTGCAACTTCTGTGGGGTCATCACACAGCTGTCAAATCATTTTTTCACCCTGGTGTATAAGATGATATTTGAGCAAGATCCACCTCGCATGTCGAAGGTAGCAATGGAGGCACTGATCGACATAGCGGATTGTTATGCCTCATCTTTTGGAAGCTGCATACAGATGTACAACACGGAGAAGCCAGAAGCCTCTACATGTTTTGCTGAAGTTTTCCATGGACAAGCTCGTCATGCAAGACGTGTCATACTACCTCTCGGTAGGAATGTTAGCTAGACTACCCCGGGGTGAAAAATGAACCTTGAACCTTTAAACCATGAAAAAGTATAAATTTGACCCCTCCAAGATTGATTCCAATAGAAACTACCCAGAAGCACAATGATGGTGCCAAAAGGTGGGGAGTGAGGTGTCAAAAAGGAACTTTTTTATCATTCTTTGAAAATTTATAACTACACAAGTATCCTCAGGTACTTTTTTCTTACCCCCTATTATGAGATATCCATACATGCTTGAAAATTTGGTTTCTCACCTCCTGAGAAAAAGCACAACAAATTGTTGTTGAGATTTTGTAGTATAGCTTTTTGAAAATTTCAAAAATATCAAAATTTCAGAGTTGTGTTTCTCTTTTTCTTTGCCTTTACGTCTTTCCTTTACACTAGCAATGATGCATCACCCAATAGGTCTAAGATGTCCCTCTTTTTGAGCGTGTTGAGTCTTCCTAGAGTATTTTTTAGATTCCTCTTCATCATTTTCACTCTAATCTTGCAGACCACGTTCCTAGCATAGCAGTCCCTTGCTAGATTTCTTTGAAGCTTGATATCCCCCTTTGCTTTCTCTAGTAGCTTCTCCAAGTGATCATTCACTCTCCCAAGACAATAATCTTTGTTTTTATCAATTTTAGCACTTATGGTGTCATCTGTGACATTTTGGGCTTGAGGAGGAGATAGATCTTCTACATTTTAAAATTTTCTAGCCATTTTCCTTGTCTTAGGTCTCCTAGGTTGTATTTGAATATCCTTGTCTTTTAGCTTCTCTACATCAATGATTGTTTTCCCTTTATCTTCTGTTGTCAAAACACCTACTTTGCTTACTGATGGAGGGTCTTCCTATGACTTGCTTTGTTTCATAAGGGTTTGTTTCAACTATATATTCTCTTACTATATGAAAGCCACCATGAAATTGGCTTCGGCTAGGTCATCAATTAGCTCTCTAATATGTGTATTTTTCTCTTTTATTATGTCATATTCTACCTTATTTCCATGTTTTTCTTTTACGTTAGCCATTTGAAATTCTGGATGCACCTCTTCTTCAATTTACAAGGGTGAATCACCTCTTCTCATTAGTGATTCCTCTTCCATTGTTTCAGCCTGAACTGCTTCTTCACTGAAAATCTCGTTAGGTAACCTTTTTGTCTCGGACTTAGTGTTAGGTTTAGATCTAGGCATCTATTTTTCTGGCTTAGGAGAAAGAACTAATTTCTTGCCCTTCTTGTCTGACTTTAAGATATTTGCTTTAGAACGAGAATTTGTTGCCAATAGTCTACTTGATAATTCAGCTCCCTATGGTCTGGAGGATAATGAAGGATTTCTTTCACTTTTTGACTGATTTGAGACAGTTAGAAGAACAATTGCCTCTAAGAAGCTTTCCCATGACATGTTGCTTTGATCTAGTTGATGGAGGACTATCATTTTCACTAAGGCATGATGAAAGAGGCTAGCTTGATGATCTCTTCCTTTAGACTACACATTTTCTGTTATCTTCAACAAGCTCCTGAAAAGATAGTTAGTGTGGTTTAGAGGCTTCTTAGAGGTTAAGTGCATTAGTTTCCTGATGTGATATTGGTAAAGCCGGCTAAAGTTGCATTCACAAGTGAAGTAATTTTGGATGCCATTCATTAAAGGGTTGTACTTACCTAAAAAACACCTACTAGGAAATATGTGTGAAGGAGAAACTTTATACTATGGCTTCAAATATATTTTATAGTTCTGTAGATCCAAGTCCATTCCTTTGAACTAGATTTCACCTTGATTAGGGATAGTAGTTGCTTGAGTTATGAACTCTTCTCATACTAGAAAGCTCACCCCTACTATAGTGGTCTTCTTATTCTAGAATTTAATGGCAAATAGGACTTTTAAGTCATGATGATAGCCCACCTCTTGCACTTTTTGACAAAACCCTAGACAATCTTATTGCTCAAATGATTCTCTCATGAAATTTGATGAATTGATCTCTTGCATATGAGTTGGCGCATACCTAGAGATCTGTGCTCCCTTATACTTACTTCTATCCCTAGTCTTCGCCATGTTTTTAACATGTTTTTAAGCTTCACTTTAATAAAACTATAGTCTCAAACAAGAAAAGGGCACAAGTTCTGATTAGCAAAATAGAGCTAAAAGCACAAGAACTTCGAGGAAGCGAATGAGGGGAAAGGGAAGTAAGAAAAAATCTGAAAAAATTATGGTGGGTAGTGATAGATATTTGGAAGATAATAGAAGTGGAGTTTCTCAAAAATAGTGAGCAAAAAGGGGTGGAATGAGCGAAACGTAGACTTAGGGGAAAAAACGCAGCAGAAAGCTAGGTTTTTTTTGGGGAAAATGGTGAAATGTGGGAAAATAACTAAGGGGAATGGTGGGGAATTTTTAATGAGGGTAGTAAAGGATCTGTAGACTTAGAAACAAGGATATTTCCTCTCAAAATAAGCTAGAGACCATGAAAGGAGAAAACAAAACAAAAATGCAACAAAACCCTAGAAATGGATTTTTAGTTTATCTTTGAGCAAAGAGATACTACATGAATGGTTTATGAAGATTGGCTTACTTGTTTATAGAAGCTCTAACGAGTTTGAAACTACAATTGAACCTGTTCTTCCTTTCCTTGATATCTAAATGAAAAAAGTGTTGGCATTCTGGCACAGGTTTGGTAGTTTTGGTACTATGGCATAGGTGTTGTCCTTGATGGAAACTCACTCTGGTGACAGATCACAGTTCAGGCACTCAAAAAGAAGAAAAAGACATATATGCAGGTTCACCTTGACGAAGCCACGTATATACACTGGTTGGATGTTCCCAAGGCACGTATGCGTATACACACACTTTCATGCAAGGAAAAGCGCGTACATGTGGGAAAACTTGTTTTTGGCCTATGGTATTTAGTCCTTGGTATTTGAAACTATGGTTTTGGGCCATGGTATCTCGTTATAAGTGTTGATGCCAAGTATTGGGTCCATGGTATTGAATTGTTATGGTTTTGGACCGTGGTATTGTGAAAGACCTAAGACTATAAAAGAGGAAGGAGATCATTTGGCAAGGGATTAGCTAAATTATTGAATATCTGAAAAAGTGCTAGATCTAGAATACAATGTTTAGGTTATGGTGCATATCTCGATCTGGAGGAAGAAGGAACCTGAGTGCAAGGAGAAGGATAAGTTCTTTTGATGGGTCAAAATCTTAAGGCTTGAATGATAGTATCTTTGTATGATTTTGATCTGTTCTACGTGGCGCTTGCTTGATCTATAAATCTGGTAATCTGGGTAAACTAATATATGAACATTTGAAGGGGTAAATTACCTTTATAGAACTGTACGCAGGTTCAGTGAAGCGCAGGTGTGTATACACGCAAGTTTTGTATGTCAGAAGTGCGTATACACAGGTTAATCTCAGCACAGGTGCGTATACACGCAGTTTCTAGAAGGAAGAAGTGCGTATACGCAGGTTGATCTTAACACAGAAGCATATGCATGCAAGTTTCTGAATATTGAAGTAGCATACATCTCATAATCTATGTTCTAGCTTCTTCTGTTGATTATTGTAGTGATCTAGGTTTAGAATTAGAGGTGTGATTACAGTTATGGTGATTTGGGTACAATTGACAGAGAAGTGTTTATTTTGATTCGGTCTTGACTGGTGAAATGGTGATTGGTTCATCCAAAAATTCTTGATGTTTGATTGATGTTATTTGTGGATCCAGTCTGAAAATTTATGAAACGTGGTCCCTCGAAGAAAGAGAAGGTTGTAGCCTTCTGCAGGTAGCAGCCTATGTACTAGTATCTCAACTAGTACAAGAACTAAGGGGGTTGTAGCTCCTTTCCAAGAGAAGTTGGAAAACGAGAGAGGGTTGTAGCTCTCTGCAGGTAGTAGCTTGCGTACTAGTAAAGGACTGCACCAGTACAGAATCATTGTAAAAGGAAGTTTCTAATTAAAGGAAGATAGAGACGAATTGCAGGAGGTGGTTTTCACCCACATTGGGTTTCCACCTTATATCTTGTGTTCTTATGTGTGGTTGTCTTCTAATCTGTTTTATTGTTCCTGGAAACTACTTATATGATTCTAGTGCATAACATAATGATCGACATCTGTAGAATAAAGTGAATTATAAATCTTCATAGTATATGCGGGTTTCCTTATCTATAGTTGGATATATACGCGAGTTCATCTAACTGAAGAGGCATATATGTTATGGGTTTGAAAAAGTAAATAATTGATCAGATAATACTGATTCACCCCTCCCCCCTCTTAGTATTATTTCCAACAATTGGTATCGGAGCAGGTCCTTTTGAAGAAGCTTAATCGCTTGAAGGAAGGTCTATCATCATGAGTAACTACGAGAGAGAAGCATCAATCAGGCCACCAATTTTTGATGGGATGAACTTCGTCTATTGGAAGGTAAGAGTCACAGCCTATCTTCAATCTCTTGGTCCAGAAGTCAGGGATATCATACCTACAGTGTACACTTTCCCATCAACAACTCCTACAGATCCGACTGAGAAGAAACAGTTTGAAACAAATGCAAAGGCTATCAACACGCTATTAGGATGTCTATCTCAATCAGAATTCGTCAAGGTCATGCAGTATAAAACCGCTAAAGAAATATGGGACAAGATTGTGCTGAGCTATGAAAGAGATGAGCAGGTAAAACGAGCAAAACTTCAAACCCTCAGAATTCAGTATGAAAATCTTAGGATGTACAATGATGAAACCGTGGCTAACTATTTCCTTCATATAGATGAGATTGTTAATTGTATGAAAATTTTGGGTGAATAAATAAAAGAGGCTGTTGTGGTTGAAAAGGTTCTAAGATCTTTGTCTCCTAAGTTTGAATCAAAAGTTTCTACAATAGAAGAAAAGGAGAATCTACAAAAAATTACCATGTCACAGCTACACGGAATTCTAACCACTTGTGAAATGAGGAAAGGAGGACCATCAGAGAGGAGAGAAGTTGTATTCAAGGCTTTAGGTAAAGGAGATTACTATGAGTCATGACATGTGTTAGAAGAAGAGGAAGAACCAAATTTTGTCAAGAACCTTCAACGGGGTGCTGGAAGATTCAGAGATAAGTTTTCCTTCAAATGTTTTGCTTGTGGAAGAGTCAGTCGCTATGCTACCAAGTGTCCTCATAAGCTTGACAAAGGTAAGGAACTTGTTAGATGGAACAAGAAATAGAACGTAAGAAAGAAAAGCTACTACACTCATGAAGACAGTCGTGGACTCTGAAATAGTGATGAAGATGAATGAGGTAATAACTATAGACTTTTAATGGCTTTTCAAGATGATGATTTCATGGATGCTATAGATGAAGAAGGTCTTTATGAAGAGATTTCTAAACTCAAAATTTGTTTAGAAGAGAAAAATATGATTATTGATACTTTGCAATTTCAACTGGCTGAAAGTGAAAAACATCATGAAAAGTTAGAATGTGAAATTGTGGGACTTAGAAAAGAGATTGAGAAAACTAAAGTTCTTTTCTTAGATTTGTTAAAGGATCTAAAACGTTAGATGAGATTATCAAAGTGCAGTGTTCTCCTGTAATCAAGATAGGTCTGGGATATAATGAAGAAGCAACTCAAGCGTAGAAACCATCCACCTCCAAAAGTTATCTTGATGTAGCTGGGAGGAGTGAGCAAAGGCCTAATGGAGATCACTGGGTAAATCACGAAAATTTCTCTTCAAGAATGAACAGAGATCACCAAGTAAATCAGGGGCAATCTGCTTCAAGGATCAACAGAAGCTACAATAGACCACAGGTAAATCATTCTCAATCTGCCTCAAGAATGAATGTCAACTACAATCATTTGGTCCGCAGGGTTGATAATCGTTGGAATTTCTTCAATGGCCAATGTTTCTCTTGTCACAACTTTGGACACAAAGTAGCTCAGTGTGTTGCCTACAAAACTATCATGACTAGAGAAACTCAAAAACAGAGGAATATGATTGGGATCATGAAAAGGGCCTACAATAACTTTTCTTCTCTTGAAAATGAAATAGAATGTTCTATTTGTAATAATTTTGGTCATGAAGATTTTGAATGCGGGAGTAGGTTTCGACAGACAACATAGGAGGAGCAAGCCTCAAATATCAAAA
Organism: Pinus taeda; assembly: GCA_000404065.3. Classification (NCBI taxonomy): domain Eukaryota; kingdom Viridiplantae; phylum Streptophyta; class Pinopsida; order Pinales; family Pinaceae; genus Pinus; species Pinus taeda. Next base: position 20,051 of record APFE030571289.1, read on the forward strand.
CATGGAGAATGAAGAACTACAACCAAAAAGATGTGGTATAGCCTTATATGCAGAAGGGCAGGAAAATCAATGGTACATTGACAGTGGATGTTCAAAACATATGATAGGTGATAAAGAAAAACTTCAGACATATAGTGCCTTGGAGAAAGAGAAGAAGGTCTCATTCGGAAATGCCACCCCTGCACTCATAAAAGGTAAAGGTTCTATTCTTTTAAAAGATAAAGTCAAAGCAGGAAATGTTATGTATGTTGATGGCTTAAAGCATAATCTATTGAGTGTCAGTCAGATGTGTGATCAAGGAACAAAGGTAATATTTTGATCAAATGGATGTAGTGTTCGTGATCTTGATACAAGATAAATAGTGATGAAAGGCATAATAACTCCAAATAATTTATACATATTCAAAGAAGGAGAACAACAATGCTACCTGAGAAAGAATGATGAACACTGGCTATGGCACCGGAGGTTGGGGAATCTAAGCTTCTCACAGATAAGGAAAGCATGTAGATAGTAGGTAGTTCGTGGTCTTCCAGACATCAAAACTCCAGATAATACAATATGCAAATCATGTCAGTTTGGTAAGAAAACCAGAACTAACTTCCCTGAGAAGGAAGGATCAGCAAGTAGGCCACTTGAGCTTGTCCATACTGATGTATATGGTCCATCTAGGAAAAGGTCGCCTCGGGGAGAAGAATACTTTATATTATTCATTGATGACTATTCAAGGATGGTTTGGATAGGACTTATGAAGCACAAAGATGAAGCCTTCGAAAATTCAAATCCTTCAAAGCTTTGGTTGAAAACGAATCAGATCACAAAATTAAATGCTTCAGGTCTGATAGAGGTGGGGAGTTTACCTCAAATGAATTTTTCGATTTTTGTGAAGAACATGGAATAAGAAGAGAATTCTCTATAGTGAGGACTCCTCAGCAAAATGGAGTAGTGTAAAGGATGAACAGAACGGTTCAACAAATGGCTCGTGCTATGCTTGATGAGTGTGGAACTCCCGCAACTTTTTGGGGTGAAGCTGCATTTGCTGCAGTTGTTATTTTCAACAAAACAAATGTCCGGGTGAATAGCACTCAAACCCCTCATGAGCTCTGGTATGGTGAGACTCTTTCGGTAAAATATTTCAAAATTTTTGGAAGCAAATGTTATATCAAAAATACTAATGAGATCTTAGCAAGTTTGAACCTAGAGCAGATGAAGGCATTCTTCTTGGTTACTTTCCCCACAACAAAGCATACAAGTGTTATAATAAAAGTCTTGGAAAAATTGTTGAAAGTGTTGATGTAGTGGTTGATGAAGGAGAAAACACTCCTAGGCAGGTAAGATCTGAAGATTTTGAATATGATGAGGACTATCCATCAACATCAAATCAGATTCATGATTAAGGAGAAACCTATGTAGAAGAAACCCATGAGGAGCCTGAAGAACAAATAAGGATAGAAGAAAAGACTCCATCTAGATACGTTCAAAAGAATCATCCAGAAACTCAAATTTTCGGGCAGAAAGAGGCAGGTATACAAACAAGAAGAACAATTGCAGAAGCCTCAAGCTATTTGGCATTACTTTCCTCCACTGAACCACAAAATGTAAGAGAGGCATGCAAAGATGAATGTTGGGTCAAAGCAATGGATGAAGAACTTGAGTAGATTGAAAAGAATAACACTTGGGAGTTGGTTCCTAGACCAAAAGATAAGAATGTCACAGGAACAAAATGGATCTTCAATAACAAGTTGAATGAAAATGGGGAAGTGATTAGAAACAAGGCTAGACTGGTTTGTAAAGGTTATGCACAACAAGAAGGAATAAACTTTGAAGAAACTTTTTCTCTGTTGCTAGACTTGAGGCCATCAGAATGTTCCTTGCTCTCTCTAGCTTTCATAAGTTCAAAGTATTTCAAATGGACGTGAAATCAGCCTTTCTGAATTGTTATTTAGAAGTAGAAGTGTATATTAAGCAGCCATATGGATTCATCCTTGGTAATGATCCAAATCTTGTATGCAAACTAAAGAAGGCTCTCTTTGGTCTCAAACAGGTTCCAAGGGCTTGGAACTATCATCTGGACAAATACCTTCATCAACAAGGTTTTTCAAAAGGATCAGCAGATAGCAATCTTTATATAAAAATTGAAAATAATAAATTGCTAATACTTGTTCTGTATGTAGATGATATCATCTTTGGCAGCAATGAAGAAGCTTTGAGTCAAAACTTTGCCTTGGTGATGTAGAAGGACTTAGAAATGTCCTTGCTTGGAGAACTGACATATTTTCTTGGTTTACAAATCCAACAAAATAAAGGCGGTATCTTTTTATCTCAAACCAAGTACCTCAAGCAAATATTGAAGAAGTATGGCATGGAAGATTTGAAATGAGTATGTACTCCTATGTTCATGGGATGCAGTCTCAGTGCAAATGATGAATCAACAGTAGTGCATCAACCAACCTATATATCCATGATTGGAAGTCTGCTCTATTTAATAGGTCCCGACCAGACATCATGCATGCAGTGGGAATGGTTGGAAGATTTTAGGAAAATCCTAAGGAAACTCATCTTCGGGCAGTAAAGAGAATTTTCAAGTATCTTCAAGGAACTCAAAGCTATGGCCTATGGTATCCTAGAGATACAGATCTCACTCTTCATGCTTATACAGATGCAGATTAGGTTGTAAGCATGGATGACAGAAAAAGCACTAGTGGTGGTGCATTCTTTATGGGTTCTAGATTAATATCTTGGTTCAGCAAGAAACAAAGTTTTATTGCCTTATCTATAGCTGAAGCAGAATATGTGGCTATTGCATCTTGCTGCACCCAACTCCTTTGGATGATGCAAACCTTGTAGGATTATCAAATCGCTTGTACTCCACCTATCTCCATCTTATGTGATAACACGAGTGTAATCAGCATTTCAAAGAATCTAGTCATGCATTCAAAGACCAAGCACATCCCCATCAAATATCATTTTCTTTAGGAACAAGTGTTGGAACAAAAAGTCAAGTTGGAGTATGTTCCCTCTAAGGAACAAGTTGTTGATATACTTACCAAACCGCTGCCCATGGAAACATATGAATACCTTAGACAGAAGCTGGGAGTAGTTGATGCTTCAACCTGCTATTGAAACTTATATGTTTCAAAGAAAAGTTGGTGTACGCGAGTTGGATGAGGAGGATCCGCGTATATACGTTGGTTTGTGCAGATACAGTCGTGTATATGGAGGTTTGAAGGATATCAGTAGAGACAGACTCTGATAGTCTGATAGGGGTCTGTCAGAGACCATCTGGCATAGGTTCAGGGGGAGCAGATAATCTTCTAATGATGCATTGTTGGCATTACCTTAGAAGCATTTGGTTCAAGTTCACAATTGTTGTTGGTTTTAGGTGGAACTCTTGCAGAGGAAGGACAAAAAGAGAACATGGTTGCTGTTCTGAGTAATGATTGACAGATGCTGTTGATAGTAGTTATTGATGACTTCCATAGTCTTGCTCAAGATATTTCGTCTCTATGTCATGTATATCTTCTTTTCATCAAGGTCATGTAATGGCCTATTTTGGTTTCCCCACTACGCCTAGGATGAATGATGTAATGTAATTGGTTGTCATATATAAATTTCTGATGTATCCCCACTTGGTTGGATGGATGATCCCCACTTGGTTGGGTGATGGATGTATGTCTACAGTCTTTTGTGATAGGAAGGTCAGTTATGATGTATAAGTCATGGTTCTTTTCAAAGAACATCTTTTTGCAGACCTTGCCTACAGTCAGGGGGCGCATGTTCAACAAAGAAGAGCAGAGATTTCAGCATGTACTCATGGGGAGCACACCTCTTTGCCCTTGATGATAAAGGGGGAGAATGATCTTGAGGATCTTGGGGTTGCCATCAAGTCCAAAGGGGGAGATTGTTGGCATTCTGGCACAGGTTTGGTAGTTTTGGTACTATGGGATAGGTGTTGTCCTTGATGGCAACTCACTCTGGTGATAGATCAGAGTTCAGGCGCTCAGAAAGAAGAAAAAGACATATACGCAGGTTCACCTTGACAAAGCTGCGTATATACACGGGTTGGACATTCCCAACGCGCATATGGATATACACGCACTTTCATACAAGGAAAAGCACGTACATGTGGGAAAACTTGTTTCTGGTCCATGGTATTTAGTCCTTGGTATTTGAAACTATGGTTTTGGGCCATGGTATCTCGTCATAAGTGTTAATCCCAAGTATTGGGTCCATGGTATTGAATTGTTATTGTTTTGGACCGTGGTATTGTGAAAGGCCTAAGACTATAAAAGAGGAAGGAGATCATTTGGCAAGGGATCAGCTAAATTATTGAATATCTGAAAAAGTGTTAGATATGGAATATAGTGTTTGGGTTATGGTGCAGATCTGGATCTAAAGGAAGAAGGAACCTGAGCGCAAGGAGAAGGACAAGTTATTTTGATGAGTCAAAATCTTAAGGCTTGAATGATAGTATCTTTGTATGATTTTGATCTGTTCTATGTGGCGCTCACTTAATCTATAAATCTGATAATATGGGTAAATGATCATTTGAAGGAGTAAATTACCTTTATAGATTTGTATGTAGGTTTAGTGAAGCATACATGCGTATACATGCAGGTTCTGTAAGTTGGAAGTGCGTATATGTAGGTTAATCATAGCACAGGTGTGTATACACGTAGTTTCTAGAAGGCAGAAGTGCATATACATAGGTTGATCTTAACACAAAAGCCTATGCACGCAAGTTTCTGAATATTGAAGTAGCGTACATCTCATAATTTATGTTCTAGCTACTCCCGTTGATTATTGCAGTGCTTTGGGTTTAGAATTAGAGGTGTGATTACAGTTACGGTGATCTGTGTACAGTTGACAGAGAAGTTTTTATTTTGATTCAGTATTGACTGGTGAAATGGTGATTGGTTGATGCAGAAATTCTTGATGTTTGATTGATGTTATTTGTGGATCCAGTTTGAAAATTTATGAAACGTGGTCCCTGGAAGAAAGAGAAGGTTGTAGCCTTCTGCAGGTAGTAGCCTACGTACTAGTATCTCAACTAGTAGAAGAACTAAGGGGGTTGTAGCTCCCTTCCAAGAGAAGATGGAAAATGAGAGAGGGCTATAGCTCTCTGCAAGTAGCAGCCTGCGTACTGGTAAAGGACTGCACCAATACATAATCATTGTAAAAAGAATTTTCTAATTAAAAGAAGATAGAGACGAATTGCAGTAGGTGGTTTTCACCCACATTGGGTTTCCACCTTATATCTTGTGTTCTTATGTGTGGTTGTCTTCTGATCTGTTTTACTATTCCTGGCAACTGTTTATATGATTCTGGTGCATAAATTAATGATCAACATCTGTAGAATAAAGTAAATTATAAATCTGCATAGTATACGCGGGTTTCCTTATCTGTAGTTGCATATATACACGAGTTCATCTAACTGAAGTAGCGTATATGTTCTGGGTTTGAAAAAGTAACTAATTGATCAGATAATACTAATT